>JABACO010000081.1:0-65000 GCA_013339895.1 Ephydatia muelleri
ACATACCATACACACACCCCATACACACTCACACACACCATACCACACCCCATACACACTCACACACACCATACACACACACCATACACACCCCCATACACACTCACACATACCATACACACTCACACACACCATACACACACCATACATATATGCATACACACCACACACACACATGAATCACTCTACTGTGGCAAATACTTTAAAATCCATGGCAAATCTTAATATAGGCTGAACAGCATGACTGAAACATGGGACATGGAATTGGATGGCTTTTGCTAAATCACAACAGGCACAAAATGACTTAGAACATAAGGTCTTTATCACATGTACATGATTAGCTGTGCATACCAATGGATGAGCTTTGATTGAAGAAAGAGAGTTGCATAGAGAAATAGTAGGTCTTTTTTGGATCGTAGAGTCAGTATTGACAGATTTTTACCCCACACAGGGTATTGAACATACAGAAAGCATACAAATGCAACACACACAAAGACACACACACAGATACACATACAGACACCCACACAGAAACACCTACACACACAGACACTCATAGAGACACACACACAGAGAAAGAAACACAGAAACACGTGGACACTCATCTAGTGTGCATGGCAATGGATGGGTAGAGTGGGGTTGAACTAGGGAATTGCATAGAGGAATGGTCGAGACCTTTGGATCGTAGAGTATCACACGCAGGTTAATACACACATGCACTGGGTAACACACATACAGAAAGCATGCAAATGCACACACACACAGACACATACACAAGACATGCACACAAACTCACACACAGACATACACAAACACACACACACAGACACACACACAAACTCACACACAGACATCCACAGACACACACACACAAAATGACTCACAGACACACAAAGACACACAACACAGACACACAGAGAAACACATGTGCAGACACATGGATTTTTACCACAAACAGATTAATGCACACATGCACAGGGTACCACAGGGTAACACACATCGCACACACAAACGCACTCACAGACACACTCACACAGATACACACAGACACACACACAGAGACACACCACACACAGACACACACACATAGACACACAGACACACACCAACACACGCAGATACTGACACACACAGACACACACACACACAGACCCCACACACACACACACACACACACAGACCACACACACATGCACACACATAGATACACACACAAGACACAACACTCATCTAGTGCATGGCAATGGATGGATAGAGTGGGGTCAAAATAGGGAATTGCAAAGAAGCATTACTGTTTGGTACTTGAGGATAGTGACCATAATCAGGTAGGTTTTAGATTAAATAAAGTGGGATTGATAGCGGGTACAGTTTTTGAGCGGAAAACCCGGCAGTTCTGGTATTTTTACATCACTTATGATACTTTTAAGTGCTATTATTGGAGTCTGTTTTTTTGTGGGATAGCCGCCTTTCAACTATTGGTGTGTACGATTTGTAAAGCAGCTAGAAAGGTTACTAACAAATGTATTGTGGTGTGAGTAGGGTTTTGTCATGAAAGAGCGTCTAGAATTGTATGTATCGATACGTGGATACCTCATGTTTGTGGGACAGCCTAGCCTTTGTTTCAAATAGAGAATTGTGGGCAAATGCTCCAATATGTAGGAAAGTGTTGCCTGTGTGACGTACATGTACTTTTATGTGATGTCTGCTTATGAATATGTCTATAAATATTTTTAAAGATATGGGAAGGAGGAAATTTTGATTGGTACGCCATCGAAAGAACGAAGAAAGGAACACAGTACCATCGATGCTTGTATCTGTTCCCCGAGATGCTGTAACTGTGTCAGTTGGTTTGATGACCATTCAGAACATTCGGAGCTCAACACCAGACCTCCATCTTGCTGTTCAGTGTCAGCCTACTGAAGAAACTGGTCCAATGCTTGTATCCTTCCCGATATCTGTTTTTATGCAGAGAGAAATCACCAATGTTGATGCCCTTTTGTCGAGGCTTAAAAAGATATCTTCCCTTCTATGTGGGTCATTGTTGGTGGTTTACCCGCTGTTGTCTGCAGAATGCATTCTAACTTTGCCAGCCAGTTACAGTCAACTGTGTTGATGTCTGTGAAATTTACAGCTGAGTTACAGTGGTCTGCAACGCATTACGCTGTTGACCATCAGTAAGAAGACATGTACAAGAAGAAGGGCCAAAATGTGGAGCAGCTACCATGCGGTTCAAACTTCACAGGGTTATGGTAACAGATGGATGGCATTCTTACGTGATAGTTTGCACACCTTCAGCAACACAGTTATGCCCTATCTTTTATCAGTATGTTGGGCACCATAACTTTCGTAATCTTGTCAGGGGATGAATGTGGCTTCAGCTTGGAGTGTAGCAACCTTGGAACCACTGAGCAGCTAACATACGAAGAGCTCAACACACTGCGTTACACAGCAGGATATGTTCCAAGGGCTCTTCAAAAGAAACTGTCAAAGATCTCACATCCTCGGCAGAAGGATCTACTGTTGTATTTAAATGAGCGTATTAGTGATGGATCTGAACCTGTAGCTGATTCCTCTGATTGGATAACAATAGTGAATCGAGAAGGATTGGTCATGGTAAATAACATGGCTTTTGAACTGTTTTATGCACTGGAGATTGAGTTTCGCCGACTTATCCAACCAAAAGGGATATCTGATAATGCAGTGCAACTACTTTCAAATGATGAGGATGTCCTATTCCTGTGGAGTATTATAAGTAGTTCTTGGGATTCAGATTGCAACTCTGAACTACTTGAAAGAATAGTAAAGCTATGGGTAACACTGCGTGGATTTTCTTTGTGTGGTGCATAGATGGAAGAATACAAGGTAGCCAATAAGAAAGCCAAAAAGGACACAGGGGAGATTCGAACCCACGTACATTACATGCAGCATTGTCCGCGTTAATTAGTGTTGATTGGCCAATCCCTCTAATAATACATGGAATTGCCCCACCTTCTCCCTGCTTGCTGTCACGCATTTCATTAATTTTCGCCGGTCTGGGTGTCTAGATCGCCAGAGATAATCGATCTAGACACCCAGACCGGCGAAAATTAATGAAATGCGTGACAGCAAGCAGGGAGAAGGTGGGGCGATCCCTTGTATTTGCGGTGGGCGGAGGTTGGGCTCGGCACCATGTGATCATGTCTGAGCTCATGGGGGTGACGGTAACTACCGCGGCTCAATTTGCGCATGCGCATTCACTGCACAATAGTAATTTAAATTTATTCGCGGCGTAAAAATCCGTTTTTCATTTTCAAACTACATAAGTAAACAGGCTCAACTTTATTATTTGTTGTTTTTATTAAAGTTAAGTAGCTCGATTAATATTTGTAATTAAAATGATGTAAACAAATTCGACGGAACCCACAATCTTAGTTTCAAAAGAACAGATTGTTATTTTGATTCAAATATGTCCTATTCATTCCTGTATTATTTATTAGTGTATGCAGAATATGCAAACCATATGTTTAGTTCATAATCTCTGTCCCATTTATTGTAACGTAACATAAAATAATTGCCATTTTGAATTAGTTATTTTTAACAGCAGTTTGCCTCATAGATGTTTCTTGTTTTAATAAAGTAGAGCCACGTCATGTTTACCAAGGCAATATTACCCATGCCATCCCTTCTGTATAATTGTACTGTTTGTGTCTGCTATCATTGTTGAATGTTGTGAACAGAAGGACAAACAGAAGGCTTACTGTAGGTGTGTAACTGATATAATAGTACAATACATAATATATTTAGTAAATATTGACGTCTGCTGTTGAAGCTTGTAGTTTGATTTGAAAAACATCAATGATACTAGGATACATTTGATTGCACTTTTGTATTTGAACTGTAAATTTTTTTGACAATATCTGATAAACTTGGCCATAGTGACAAAAGCAGCTCTCTTCCTGTATTGTAGAAATTACCTATATGTACCTGTGCATCTTGTCAGAGAAGATCTCGTTGTTTATACTCCTTGGGATTGAGGATGCCAGTAACAATCAATTTGGATACTGTATGTGAAATGTGAGTATGAGCTTAGTATCACAACATGTAATAATGCAAAGTGAGCATTGAGTAGCTGAGCTCACTTGTTATACCCTATACTATGAAGCTGACTTAAACTTTGTTAATTAATTCAATAGATTAGGTTTGGCAACTACATGTATATTGCAGAGTGAACAATTGTGATCTTGTATTGAGCCAGCACTATGAGGTGTTAATATCTCATGTTTAGCAACATTGAGCTGTTATCTTATTTGTTTAAGAACACTTGAATGCTAATTGTAAACTATATATGTATTCAGTTTGTAGTTAGTTGCATGTGGCATGTACTACTGAATAATCTATCAGTTCTGTTTACTTAGATGATTTTCTATCACCTCAAGCACCTTTTTGTATTCCTTTGGTACATTAACAGTTACCAACTGGGCTTGTTACATTGTGTAATTTTTAAGCATATTCAGTTAAGCCTCTTCTACTCAAGCAGGAACAAAATTTTTTTCAGGCATCATACACATCAAGCAGAGCTTCAAATTGTGCTATAATGCTGCTAAATGGAGCATGAATTCAGTTGAGATACAGGAACTTTATTGCAATATTTGGACATAATCAGTGTATACCTACCTACATGTAAGCTATTAACGGTACACTCATCCAGCCTCTGCTCGAGTGTGCTTCATACTGCTTCTTTTGCTTTCGTTGTACTCAAATGTCTGCTACAAGTATGATACCTGTGTTTTAACTCCACCTGAATAACAATTATTGGGCTTTTGTGAGTACTTTTTGTTGGACATTATCAAGGTGCAAGAGAGAGCACACATAATGCACTTTTTGAGTCTGCAGTTGGTCTGCTACAATTCATGTGTCTGCTAATGGACAAGTGGCTATTATATTGAGATAGTGAATTGAGCACAAACCGAATATATGATCCTGTTTTCCCTCTTTCACCTTCCACCTGCCTAAAATATAAAGCATACACAATAGATAACAGACTGCATATATGTCATGACATGTATATAAAGCAAATGCAACTGGTAGTGATATTCATGCCTACCAGGATGACTTGAATTGTTCGATATAGAAGACCCAAGTTTAATCATAGAAATAATTCTGTTTTTTTTTAATTTTAATTTGTACATTTTATTAAACACACAAATAACATATATGTACATTACACATGTACGTGTACATTATTATAATACACAATATCTAGCTGGTGTCTTGAAAGGACATTGAACGGGACAGCAGTGCTTGAACATTTGCCCTCACCAAGGCCAAGTTGAGTCACTGAAGGTGACCTGGGACTAAGAGAGATTGCAATGTGTGGCCAGATGAGAAGCCAATCTTGCCAAGTGCTGTCTAGCTTCTTACCCCAACACCCATAGCTCTCCACAGCTAGTGGGACGCACTTCCACCCAAGTTCAGAGCATTTTGCATCGTTGGCATTGTGCTTATGCTTTTCAGCTGCCAAGGCTGCTGATACACTCGCATCTGTAAAAGTACTTGGTTAAGTGGAGATGTGATGGTAATGTCAAAGGCAGCTAGCTTGCCTAACACCTAGTCAGGGACTAGATCATCAGCAGGTCATGTATGACGTTGGTGCCAACCTCACTCAGTTGGTTCAGTAGCTTCAAGGCACTTGCACGTTTTTGTACCACAGGTATCCTATTGGCACACCAAGAATTTCAAGATGAGGGAGATTGGACCTCTTCATTTCAATTGGGAAACTATTAAGGTCTGCCAGGCAAACAGTTCACATTTTGTTGGGTTGACAATTAAAATGACCCAATGGTGGGCCCAATTCCTGAGAAAGCTTTTTTGACTGCCAACTGTAGACGAGTTGTTGAATGGTGGTTCAACTTCTAGTTCTTTGTCTTCATTTTCCAGTTCTCTGAGTGCAGTTAGATTGTCACCTGCACCAACTGCACCTAGCCTATAGGGATACACTTAAGTCATAGACAACCACAATTCATACACAGTTAGTCTAATAAATGTATAAGGCCCTTGCCGCAGCATATGCACTTTGCGGGACAGCTTAAATGAGACCTTTTAAGACAATCTTTAAACAGGTTGTGTGATGCAGTAGGTTCAGCGGTCACAGTCAAGCACATCAGCTAAGGCCCTTGCCACAGTGTATGCAATTTGTGGAACAGCTTAATGAGGCCTTTTTTAAAACAATCTTTAAACACTTTAGTGGGTTGGCTAACCAGGTTGTGTGATACAGCGGGTTCAGGAAGGCAGCGGTCAGAATCAAACATATCAGCTGACTTTGACCACAGTTGAGTAGTTTCTTGAACACTTTGTTCTGTTATGCCATGAGTAGAACAAGTAGCAGCAATACAGGTCTTGGTTGGGTTCATCAGCCACAGCCGTCCTGATGCTTGTCAGTAGAGATCTGCTGAACCTCTTCCCAAATCAATGTGACTGGGGATAGAATGGTGTACATCTCATCTTTATTTAATTGAAGTTGATTGCTGGTCCCCTTTGTCAGCTTTGTCTGATTGTTGCTTATATTAATGGAGTGTGTAGACAATAGGTATCATTTGTGTGGTCAGCATGTAAAACAACCTTCAAAGGTGCCTATGGAGGGTAACATCCTGGAGCAGCAGACATGCATATAGAGCATAACTTTGTTAAACATCTTTTCTAGTAAAAGGAGTGTCTATCATTCTTTTCCATGGTCTCTTTAACCCCGTGACCCTTCTTCACAATGGGCCAATCATCACACAATCAAGAGAGGCAACTAACTTATCTCGTCACCCTTCCCTTCTAAAAAGTGTAACATTAAGTCCAGCCTGTATCAATTCATCTCTTAATAAATCTGGGTCCCTTTCAATTGTTCTGCTAAACACAATTATGTCATCCAAGTATATTGAAACAGAGTGTTCAATGTAAGACTAGCGCCATTAAACGCTGAAAAGTGACCGGGGGCATGTGAAAGGGGAGCTTTCTCGTAAGTAAAGTAGCCGGTGTGGTGAACAATAATTCAGAAGTGGTCAATGTTGAGCCACCGTTCATCTGAGAGGCAGTAACATGACTCTGTATGTAAACTCCTGCAAAAACCCACTCCTGATACCAACCACAACTTCAGCAATGCAGGGCAAAAAGAGTTGCATGCGATTCGCTCGCGAGAGTACATTGCATGCAGGCATTTATTATGCACATGCATGCGCACAAACCGGCATGATTTTAAATGAATATAGGGAGGTCAGACATACCACAGCCCCAGGCCGACATTATATACCTTTTGCATGGCGCAGAAGGCCGGCACCCTGCGATTTGCGTGTTAAGAAACTTTATTTTGACGAACCGGGTGCAAGGAATTTGAGGTCAGATTCGACTTCGCTGAGTCGCGCCTTCGGCGACACCCTAAACCCTTTCGCCCTAATTACTCCTCCTAAACCTCGCTCCAGCTCGTTTAGTAGCAATAGTGAAGCTAGTCTAACACATTCTGCATGCAGTACACTACGAGTTTAATGAATTTATGTGACGGCGGAATCAGAGAACAATATGATTGGTTTCTGCAGAATAGGAGTACACGCGCCATGCTACGCACACAAGTACATGATGCGTACATGTATAAGTACATGTTTTTACGTAAGTGGAGATTAAACATCAGGAATTTGCTCGTAGCGTATGACGAAGCCCGTGTTAGATTCAGTGGAGTTGTGCGACGTGAAGGTGAGTAGGACCGTGGAGACACCGTTAATAACGAATATTTGACCTAGTGCACTCCGGCTACACAGCGAGATGAGCGGGAAGGACGTCTCCTCTTCAACACCGTTCACCTCAACATTGTCTCCTAGGCAATCGATGTCAAATTTGAGTACAGTGAGAATCAGGTTGTAACCGGAAGCGACTCCGATCTGCCACAAACAACTTTCGTTCGGTCTGTACGGAAGAGGGTAATAGGGCGAGGTGATGATGCCAGTCGGCCGTGTGTACACTGACCAAGGACCGCAGCTCTGTCCTATGTAAACGAATGGAAACAGAGGATATGCATGTATAATTAAACATGGTTGTTCACATTCATAGCATCTGGAGTGGATTAAACAAACCGTTTAGAAAAGTGACGTAACTGAGACGAAATACTGACAGCGATAATTCCGTGCGGTTTGAGACCAGCTCAATGTAAAGGTGGCGAGAGGTGCTGTATACTGTTTCAAAGAAGCTGGAATGTGTGCCACAGTAAGTCCCGACGACTGGCGAAGCTCTGCTAGCTCCGTCATACACGAAAAGGCAGTCATTTGCATCGATGGAGAGGTTATTGTTCTTCAAACCTAAAGCAATATTGCGATTTGAGCTTGTCGCTATAATCCAACTACACATTTCTGTCCCAAGTGAGCTCGAATCATTGAAACTCGCATTTGACTGGTACGACACTTCTCCCTGACTTTGTAGTAAAATTCCTCCGCAAGTAGCGGTTTCTGAAGCAAGAAGCAACACCGTGGAATCTATCCAAGTAATACCACGATGCATGTTTACCTTTCTCACAACATATCCCGTAACTCCCTTCACTACATTGGCAGAGGTGGTTCTCTGCGTCGAATGTCCCGTTGTTTAAGCACTGGAATGGGCACGTCATGTTCTCCGTAAACACGGTGGGCTGCAAGCAGGTCTGGTCATTGCAACACCTCTGCTCGACGTCCCTGTACTGCGCACCGCACGTGCAGTCTCTGTAGTTCCCCACTGCTCTTTGGCAAGAATGCTGGGCCTCAACCTTCAGCGCCCACCCCAAAAGAAAAGAGATAGTTATTCTGTGCACAAGACCCATCGTCTTGAACAATTGTTGAAGGTAACATGCCTTATACATGCATGAATGTTCGTACTTATACCTAGCCGGCCGCGGAGGGAACAATGATTCAAAAGAAACAGGACAGTTTGTTTGTTTTCGCTTTGCTATGGAGGTAATTAGCGCATAGGAAAATCCTGCTTAGGCTACATGTACGTTCTTAACGTTTATGTAAACGCGTAATTGGTAAGAGGCGTGTAAGGTTTCGACATTCTTTCTCAACTGGTAATGCGGATATGCGACGTATTTCTAGACCTTTTTATTTGTTGATGCTGTACGGGAGACGCTAAAGAATTGTTCTGCATGTACTTATTCGAAGAAGAAAGCTGCGTCCTATCTAAATACAGCTCACTAAAATAATAACCAGTTTGTCAGTCTCTGCGCAATGTTTCTAAACATTGCGCAGACTGGCAGGGACATGCATCTGTACCATTCTTAGGGACATATTCTCTTCATTTTTCCAACCCTCTCAATTTATGTAAAGCAGGTGCAGAGAAGATTGTACACAGCTTTAGAAAATGCATTGAAGACAAGTGGTTGAGTGGTGATTTCGTAGCATTCAAGGTAGACATGTCAAATGCTTTTAACATGGCATCCAGGCAGGCAGTCTTGGATGAGAGTGAAACTTTCTTCACAGAGCTTTTGCTATGGGTCCCATGGTGCTATGGATCCCATACTATATGTTGTGGCACCCTTTGGGTAAGAATATTTCTGAGTCAGGAGTACAGCAAGGGGGACCCCCTGGGTCCAGTGCTGTTTGCCTTAGTCAGCCTTAAGCTGGTGACCACGATAGATGCAGTTGACCTCCTTGTAGACACTTGGTATCTTGAGGATGGGGTCCTTGTGGGGGATAGATCAGCTGTGTCAAAGCTTTACACCTCAGTGACGAGCTGGGTCTACACCTCGAACTCCACATCAACTTTCCAAAGTGTAAACTATTCAGTAGAGAAGTGGCAATTCACTAATTCCACCAATGGTGAAGTTATCCCTCATCCCTTACTTGGCCTTTCTAGGAGTCGAGACTTTGTGCATGCATTGTTCTCGTTATATTGCCGAGAAGTGTGCATTTTCTAACATCTTGCTAAAGGCTCTTGTGAATGTCTACCTCCATGTGGCTTTTTCACTTCTTCGCATGTGTGGAGTACAGTAAACAAGCCAGAGCCCCATTGTGCAGACTCACGTAAATTATTTGATGAAGATATAAGACTTTGCTTTACTTCCTGCATGGCAGTTGATGTTCCTGATCTTAATTGGCAGCAAGCACAACTCAGTTCAAGTTTCACTGGACTTGGTCTTTGCTCCCTTGCTCTTTACCCTTGTGCTGCCTTTATCTCCTCCCTGGCTTATTCAGGTGTTTGTAGCCCTGACAACATTCGCATGCTGCAGGCTGTCACCCACTTTAATAAATAGCTCTCCCTCCCCCCGTCCCTCTCCGCATGAGTTAATCACAGTTGAGGCTGTTCTGGCTTCAATCCTCTCCAGGAGGCGCTGTCCAAGAGGTTGAACAGACATATCTTCCAATCCTTGCTGTCTTCCTTATTCCTAGTGACTAAGTCCCGAATCCTCTCTATTTCTACCCCTCATGTGGGTTCTTGGGGCCCTGCTATCCCTTCCATTGGCCAGGCTCTACATCTTGACCCTGCAGAATGTCAGGTTGCTCTTAGATGGTGGTTGGGTCTTGATACTTCAGGAGGTTCCCTGTGTCTTTTTGTCCCGACGTACACTAGAAACTCTAGGTCATCATGCAGTCTCTTGCAGACTTGGCATGCACAACCATTTGTGTGACATCTTCAATTTTTGTCGTCATGCCCATCTTTCAATGAGAGTTGAAGTGGGGTATGCTTTATCCAGAGACCATATCAACTCTCACCCTGCAGACATCCTTGTTCAGGATTGGGACAGAGGCATGCCAGCTGCCTTTGATGTCACAGTCACCTCATCCCTTACCCCTGTCACCCTGAATGTGGCTAGTGTATCTGTGGGCACTGCAGCCGAGGCAGCTGAAATACGGAAGCATGCAGCCAATGACAGCAGGTGCCAGGACTTGGGGTCGACATGTGTCCCCCAAACTATAGAGACCTATGGCAACTGGGACAAAGAGGCCCATGGTGTCTTCTCCCACCTTGCATCTCTGCTTTCCATCAGCCAGTCTATCCCCAAACCAAAAATAGTCACTGAAATATACAGCCACCTCAACATGTCTTTAGTGAGGTCTGTGGCAAGGTTTGTTTATGTGTATTATGAATAATAAAAGTAATAATAGAGACAAGTCTGCTGCACTTGATATCACGGGGACATCACGACTTACTCCTACCCTTCTGGATGAAAGGGGGTGCAGCAGCCCTTGTAGCTGAGACACACGACCAATAGACCAAACTGTCAGGAGTTGGGGTGGACTTGTGTTCCCCTAGCATAGGAACTGGGGTAAAGAAGCTCAAGGTGTCTTGGCCTCTCACCTTGCCATTACCTAACCCCTTCCAATCTATGTCCAGTTGAACGTCACCACTAGTCAGGTGCATTGCCAGAGTCATTCTGGCAAGGGAGGTCCTGTCTTACTGACTGTGTTTACTGTACTAGTGTATGTTAGTAATAGTGTGCATTCATTTACAAAGAATGAATGATAACAATAAAAAATATTAATAATCATCAATTAAATAATTAAAACAAAATAAAATAAATAAATACATTAAAATAATAATCACAATAATTTCACAATTACATTTTAGCGTACTTATAAACTGTTATCTAAAATTTCCAGTCGCCACCTGAGTTAAGATTTAATATAGCTTAATAATGGCACATGCAGCCTTAGAACCACTGTACTTTACGTTTCTTCACATGGTGCTGCATGTGCTCCACACAATGGACTTGCATGCTTTAAATGAAAGGGGCCATCGATAGTCTATTATTTTGAGCAAGCCAATGCAATTTAACCCCTATGTATCCCATCGCACCAGCTAACATATGGGGGATCGTTACCGCGAAAAGGGACCAAACGCATGTTTTTTTCATGATTTCAATTTTTATATTCTAGAACCCTGAAATGTCCTCTACACATTGCTTCTTACGCACTGAGAATCGGAGTATCTGTCATGGTGTTGTAAGGCTCTTAATTTTTAATTTCAACGCAAGCGTTACATGTACAGGTACTGGAGATTTTATAATGTATGCGTTAGGTCCATTTTCGCGGAAAGGATTCCATATATAAATTTATTCCTATCATCGAATGAAGCAGACCTTGATGCATGATAGTGATTATAGCCTCTGCGTGTTGCACTTTCGATTCGTGTAATTCAGTCTCATCGTTCAGCGAATTGCTTCAGTTGCTTACTAGTACGTTTACCGTCATGATAATCTATGAAAAGCTAAGACACCACATTACAATTTATTGTAATGTGTGGTGTCTTAGCTCTTCATTCGCAAGGAAGAAGCTAATGAGATATTACCATAATCATGTCATACCTTACCACGCAGTCTAACAACACGGGAAGCTTTATTACTTTATAAGGTAAAGCCATGCACATTTTAATTGCGCTCCGTCAGACAGCAATTCAATGCTAACCATTGCATGAGCAGCGAGATTTGAGGACCACATTTTAGTGTTTAATTTGAATTCAAGCTCAGTCGTAATTGAACAGTACATGGAACAGCATACGGTACAAATATGAAAAGCATTTTTTAAAAATCATACATCTATCAGAGCCAATGGGAGCTGGTCCTATGTAGGGTTAATGAAGGATGTTTGGTTTTTGAAAGCTTATTACAGCAGTCCTCTGCTAACCCTGCTCCATCTTCCAGTCCTGTTGTACTCCATTTGGTACGAGAGCCCTCAGACAGAGATTCGTAGCTTTAAGGTTTCAAATGGCAATCATACTCTTTCCATTCCAATATTTCATTGTTTGACTTCACGCACTTGAGTGCAATTTTCTGAGCAAGGTGATAAATAAAGAAATTCGTATTTGTGTACACTGTATTTTGATGTATCTCAATGTATGTACAATGCATTTTTGTCTGTTCTTTGGTACTTGCTGCATTTCGTTCCGCAGTAGGATCGACGATGATGACTTGGTGTTGGGAGGAGGATCAAGGTGTGTGTTGTGTGTGTGTGTGTGTGTGTGCGCGTGTGTGTGCGTGTGTGTGTGTGTGTGGGCAAGAGAAATGAGGACAGCTTGAACTACATTTTATGTACTGTGTTGTGTGATAATCAAACGTGTACACTGTATGGGTGTACATGTACATATATGTACATGTATGTACATGTATGTACATGTATGTACATGTATGTACATGTATGTAGCTGTGGGGGCTCTCTTTACTGTATGCGAGGGAAGGGTTCTTGAAAGAAAGTTCAATAGGAATCAGGTGCATTATTGAACATTATCATACAGCTAAGGTGTGGCGGATATATCTTACTGGATGCTTGTCATGTAGCCATTACAGTATGAATGTTGATATAACAGAGAGTGGGTTATGTAACAATATAACCACAGTTGTCATACCCAATTTAACAACAGTACTAAGGTTGTTAAATTGGTTTTGATAACTGTGGTTATATTGTAACACCTCTCTGTTATATCAATCCAAAATGGCTGCCAAGCATAAAGCAATTCACTGAGAGCAGGGGTTATTGATAATCAACATTTTTATTTTGTAGAAAGGTGTAGCTTAGGTTTCTACTTAATGTGGTTAAATGTATTTGATGATTTTCAACCTTCTTCATACAGTAATTATGTAATCAGTGCTGTAGAACCATTGTTTGTTTAAGCCTTTCATTTCCCACCAAAATGCTTATCATACATTGATTCTAGGTATCATGACCTCTGATATGATACCCAACATGTAACTGTACTTGTAGTGTGGATCAGGTTATTGCATTGCAAAGTTGAGCTTATCAGCAAACTAATTAATTATTCAATGTTGCGTTATCCTACAACCATATAGAAAGATTGAGACAAATTTGGACATGAGGTGCATATGTTGGTTGGCTGACTTCATATGAAATGACCCTGACATCTCTGGACAGCAACAAAGCATTTTGCATATTTTCATTGAACGGCTTTCTACTGTAGAATATGTTTTGTCATATCACGTTTAAATCTTCACTTGGAATACATACACTGTAGATCTGCCTTTACTGGTTTTATGAGATGCTGTTTCTTGTCAAAGTAATTCTTTCAAATTTAATGGTTCGAAATTATGAACTTCACACACATTCTCAAATTACTTATGTCTTGTGTGCTGCCATTTCTGTATCTCTGAGCTTCAAAGGCAAAGTATTATTTATCATACTGTGTCTTTTGCTTCCCACACTGGGGATGAGTTTGTGCAGATGAAGCCAATCTCTAATTACTGTGATGTTTTTATAGTAATAAGCTATTTCTGGTGTCTGGAATACAAAACAAATAACCTCTCTTTGTTCACAATATGCAGGTGTACTCCAATATAAGTTCACCAGAAGTCGCTTCTATATATACATGTACATGTATATTCTTTAGCCAACAGCAGTGGCAAGTGACAAGCACTAGGAGGGGGGTTTGAACTGTTATAATAAGAGGGCCTGACTCATTGTCAAAGCCGTTGTGTCTTGACCACAGTGGGGTGTCTAGCTCTGTTCATTTAGTCCTGCAAGCTTATTCCAACTCATCACACTGCCCTTTGGCATTGGCTTTCTACTTCCTATTAGAGCAGCCATTTCTCGTAATGGGGCTAGCTTTAATCTTGAGCTACAGTGATTCATTTAGTACGCAAACATTCCAAGTACACTCTGCTTACTTACATAGACCTACTGATGAAAAAATTCATGGCTATCATCTTGAAATCCATTTTGTCTATCATTTCCTTGTTAACATTGAAGGTCATGTCATTTTTGTTTAACCAACTCAAATGGGCAAAGTTCTGACAACTTCACGAGAGCACTTTGTTGTATCATTCTGAGTAATGGGTCTTGGTGATAAGATATAGGATATAGTATATGCACATTATCTCCAGATATCGTATTGAGATCTCTGTGTGATAACCATGCCATTAATTGCTGTTGAACACTCGTTTTTTTTCCTGGTATGCAAGACGAGTGCATAATACTGTAGCAGCTGTAGATCAGCACATTGAAACAGATAATTATTAGTTCATGTATATGTACTGTATGTGGTATGAAGGTTAATAACCAATAGACCCTTATAACGGTATATAGAAGGCAATTATGCGTCATGTCAGGAGCTCTAACTGTTGTTAATAATTGCTACAAGCTCTACTGTGTTGTGAGCGTGCATGATTGCTGCATTGCAGGCCCGTTTTTGAACAAGCAGTGAGGTAGGAGCCTCACTACATGCAGGAACTTGCATTTCAGTAGAGAGCTGTGTGCTTTGCATTCCTAGTGAATCATGATCATATCCATGTACATGTCAACTTAGTGGAGACCAAGAAGATTGCTTATTTTGTTTATCTTCTCTTGCCTCCATTGTGAATTGCCTACTTGAGCACAAACGTTGCCACCAGCATATCCAGCTAGTGTCCCTAGTACTGCCCTGTAGACCAGGCGGCTGACTTAACCAGTCCCTATATGATCAACATTATTGAGGCAATCTCGAATGATTAGTAAATTAGACCATTAGTAGTCTTTAACTTAGAATAGAGGCGTGGCCTGCAAATAAGCACGCCACGTTTTATTCTCGAACATTTTATATATTGGACATCATCAAATGACGAGCATGGAACATCTGGACATGCTTGTTTTACCACAGCGTTTACATACTAAACCATCCATAAAGATTGTGTTGCATTCACTCACTGAGTTCCTTGCTCACAATGTATTATCCGTAGGTCGTTATTTTCCTTTCTGGAGTACAATTTTAAAAGCTATGTAATTGAATTTATTGCATGGGTTGTTTTGTCTAGTATTTTTCGTACACAGTGTTCCTATTGATTCTTACAATTGAGTACACTGAAAAATTATAATCTATCCCGGTAATGACTTTTGCTTTGCAACCTGTTCCTGTCTTTAGTTAAAGGTGGCATCTAATGGAATGAGATGTGTTGTCACAGGAGGGGAGACAATGAGTTCTTTATGCTCCAAACCTCCACAGATATGATCCTCCCCCCTATTCAAGCTCCACCTACAGCACAAGCTCCAAGGACTCGAGGTCTTCCCCAACTGTGTTCAGTAAACACAGCGCCTTCGCAATGCAGAGTTCGGCAGAGAGCAAGCCATCCAGCACTGTTGCCAGCTTTGGATCCATGACTTCAGGGCCATGTAGGGGCAGCAAGGAGTAAGTCTGTTGTAGTTGTTGTTATATTGATTCGCACCCTGAACTGCTGTGTTAAAAACTGACAGCCGTTTTGTATCTCACCCCACTTCTGCTGTATGTTAAAAGTGGGAGTGACCAACTGACACAAATACAGTTTTATACAGCTATGTGTGTGCATATGCAGATATGTACATTATTAGATATTATTAATTTGTTTGTTCCTTGCATCTTTGGAACAAATGGCACAGCTGTACATAAAAATCAATAATGTTTGAATTGCTATAGCTTGAAAATGGTTATAAACTATTGACTTCCTATATGCAACACTTTATACATTACTACCCCTGTTTTTCTATGTGAAAAAATATTTTGATGTCTTGCACAAGCACAGTGCCGATGTTACAAGGTCCAATACCCCATGGGGTTCAATACTGCCACATCTTCAGGTAGGAGTGTTCAAATTACTTCAAATTCGGTTTGTATGTGTAGAGGGTTCTGTACTATTGATTTGCTGTTTGTTGATTTTTACTCTACAGCTAGCTATGCAAAGTAATCCTCTCAATTCGCTCCAATAATTTAATACCCGCTTCCCCATACATTAAATTCCACGGTTTGCCTAAATTATTGGAATGAATTGACTGGGAAAACTTTATATAGTTATCCCATAACAGAACGGATAGAGTAAAAATTAACAAACTGAGCACATCAATAGTGATAGGACCCCTCTACCTACACACCAAATTTGAAGCGATTTGAATACTCTTACACTGTACCTGAAGTTGTGGCGGTTTTGAACCCCATGGGGTATCGGACCTTGTAACATCAGTACTGTGCTTTGTGCAAGACACCAAAATATATTTTCACATAGCGAAATAATGCTGTATGAAGTGTTCGTATCAGAGGGTCGGAAGTCATGTAGCCATTCAATCTTGATGCATAACATTTGTCTGTGATTTTGGGAGAAGTACACAGAAGAGTAAGTTATTTGCCCACCTCAGCAATTGCTTTCTCAATCTAGTCCATGCGTTGTCTAGTGATATATTGTGGTACATACAATTCATCCATGTGGTGTATGTGTCTGATACCAATTAGCTGTTTCATTGACAATTTCAGTACATGAAACTGAGCCAGAGGGAAAACGCATACAATGAAAGCCAACGCGAATATGCAACGCGTTTGTTTGCAGCAGGAACAAAACGGATATTACGTTTTTATTGTGCACTATACTGTATAGGAGGCATCCCACCCTATGTCAATACTGTATAGGAGGCATCCCACCCTATGTCAATATAGGCATCCCACCCTATGTCAATACTGTATAGGAGGCATCCCACCCTATGTCTTGAGTTAACTTATATAACATAAAAAAGTATTTGCAACAAGTAGGGTGAGCTGTACCGTACTGCTCACTGGATTATTTGGGGATTGTAAGCCCCAAATGTATCAGCATGAAACTTTAATTAGTAAATCAATCCCAATACTACTTTTATGTGTACGTTTAATTGGCTGGTATTATGACATCGATACTCACACGTTCATACTCATCAGATCTACACCGAAATGCAAGGAACACTAATCATCATGCTATTGTTAGTAGCAACAATGGTACCAGGAGTAAGCCTTGCAATTTGTTTGATTGCAGGATGAAAATCATTCCAAACAACATCCGCTTGCTGCCCAGTGCACTTGCATGTAGACAGGAAGCACCGATTGTAAATGTGGCAATTACTGCCTCTAACAGTTACTGGTACTGCCCATGATAAACTAGATATTCATGTACCGTAGAATACAAGATATAACGACCCCCCCCCCCCTCCGCCCCTTACGTGAGACCCTAAAACTAAATGGCATGTTTTTGAAACGAGCGTATCTCCAAAAGCATGTCAGTGCAATCCCAAATGGTCAGTTTTTATAAGAAAGAAGTGGTATCATAATATGAGTTTGAAAAAGGTACGTGGTGGCATGATGGGTTTTTGGAGATACGCTCGTTTCAAAAACATGCCATTTTTTTTAAGGGTCTCAGAGGGGGGGGGGGGGACGTCGTTATATCTGGTATTCTACGGTAGTAGTTTTTGGCTTCTGTGTGTTTTAATGGCTTCCCAAATGAATCCCCAAGTTATCAATCTTTGTTACAATTTTTAAACCAATCCCAATATGTAATCGTAAGTAACAAAAAAACCAATCCCCAACTCAAGTGCTCATCAAAACCAGTCAACAAGTATATACAGTATGCTACATGTACTTCCGTTATGATTTTAGATGTGTACACATACTGATCAGCAATGTTTGCACTATGCCTAGGTGTAGGTCCTGCGGGCAAGTCATCTGAACAATGGAAGGATACAGCCAGTTCAGTGGGTCAAAAGGTTCGTTGGTTACTTGTTAGTAGTATTTACTAAATTAATTATAACTTTTGTTTGTATTAAATCTTAGAAAACTTGAATTGAATTCAGAGGGTCTTGATGTAGATACTTAACCATTGGAAATGATTTAATTTTGTTTACATCTGTGAGGACCAACGTTCTAAATACAGCTTGCGCACGATGGCCCGACTAGGCTGAGTCGCTGGCAGCAACAACTATATTCTTTACACACCCAAATAAAAGACACTCTTGTGTACAAGCAACAAACTCTATTATACCCAAAATACCACAAAAGAACAAGTAACAATGTCCCAATGCATATTGCACAAAAGGGGCCCTCCGCAGCAATGCTCTTAATTCACCGGCTTGCTAATAGTGAATAATTGTATCCTCATCACCAGGTTCCTGGTCCTCCACAACATCACTACTATTTGCCTAGTCAGTACGATTTATAGTATATAAATATAAATATAAGTGCTGTGTTACATTAGTTTTTAAATGTTGCGCTCATTTGGAAATACCCGGTATCTCTCAGAACAATAATCCAGCCTTGCCTCATATTACAGCTCACAAACCTAGCCAGTGGGGTATATGAAACAATTCAGGTAAGCGTAATCCCTCAGTTTAAAACCTTGTACTGCATACCTCCTCCTATACATGTGCAAGCTCACACATTTTCATCCATTGCTCATGGTAATCTGAATGTACGCACTTATATATACACATTTGCAATTGTTTTCAATATTCCCTTATCTTCTTATGTATGTGGCCAATTTTATATATTTTACATATGCACGCAAGACAGCTTGCACAGATGACTTTGTTATGAGTAGTGGTGAATTTACTATAAGCACTCTTCCGTGACAAAATGTTGGAGCACAAACGTTTTCAGCAACTGCATGCTTTAATTGTAATAAAACCTACTAACTAATTCAGGTTTGGTGCATATAAAATACAGTTGAACTTCAATATTTCTAAATGGTTTGAGGGTTATTGTATACTGAATAGGAGTGAATATTCGTGTATCACTTTTTTTCATCTTCACAGGATCGGTATCACACATACAAGTGAAGTTTTACGACTTCCATCTCATTGGAATATTGGCAGTGAACACCTTTGAGTTGTAATCATGATGATGTATAAAGACTATCAATTTGTGCTCATATTAGAGAATTTTTCACCACAACAGAAACATACATGAATAAGTATATCTTCCAACACCATTTGCTCATCTTCAGAACCCACCCCCGAAAATGATGCTGTACTTTGCTGCTACCATTTGTGGAAGTGTACAGGAACATTATAGGCTTATAATGCATGCATAGTTCAGTAAGCATATTTAGCACAAGGCAAGTCAGGCTGTATGCTGAGATCTAATTTTTGATGAGGACTAGAACTCGATTGCACATTTACAAATTTTTGTCAGTACTAGTTATTTTAGAACTACATGCGATAACTGCTTTCACCTCACAAAAGCAGTAAGCTGTACTGTGTTCTCATGCATGCTTGCATGTATCATTTATGGGCAATAATTCTTATGCCAGTATACAGGGTGTCTCACAGTGAAGGAAAAATCACCCCACGTGGCATTTGTTATAGAAATTATAAATTGTAATTTGAACCGTGATTAGTAAGATTATCAAACCTTTAGTATTTACGGTTTAATTGAAACTATTCATAATTAGTGCCCAAAAATCAAATATTTGACCATTAGTAACTCGACTCAGCAATGAAATTAGCAATTTTATGGTTGTAGGTTGAAGGAAGTTACATGTACGATCATTGATACTAAGTACGATTCCATGGCCTAGAGTGTTTTCATCATCTTGTGTTGTGCATGCATTAAAATTAATTAAATCTGGGTCATCTGTTAATCTCGATTGAATGGAATGAATTTATTGATAAATTAATTAGTATATAGCTGCATCAGCAGCAAATATTCAATAATCGAATTGAAAAGTAATAATTTTATATTTTTAATCATAATCATTAATACATTCTTGATAATAATTATAAGGTAATACACTGGGTGGAATAGGACATGTTTGAATCGAAATAACCTTTGATACGATGTAAATAAAAATCTGTTCTTTCGAAACTAAGATTGTGGTCGGTCGAATTTGTTTACAACATTTTAATTACAAATGTTAATCGAGCCAATTAACTTAAATAAAAATAACACATTAACTTTAATAAAATTAACCAATTTTAAAGTTGAGCCCGTTTACTCAAAATGAAAAACGAATTTTTACGCCGCGAAAACTGAAAATAAAGTAAATTACTATTGTGCAGTGAATGCGCATGCGCAAATTGAGCCGCGGTAGTTACCGTCACCCCCATGAGCTTACATAGTGCCGAGCCCAACCTCCACTCACCGCAAATACATGGAATTGCCCCCACCTTCTCCCTGCTTGCTGTCACGCGTTTCACATTAATTTTCGCCGGTCTGGGTGTTTAGATCAAGATTTCGCTGGCAGAGAAAGTAACCCTGCACACTTACATCTCACTTTGCGTACATTCATGCAGGGTGATCAGAAGTGTCGCCTTAGTATAGTCAATGATTTTAGCGCTGCCCCACGATTAATAAATAAATTCACTCCTTTACAAATGGCGACATTTCCGGACAGTTACTGTTTTTCCAAAACGAAAGTTTGGAAAACATTACGAAGAACGCTGATTTCGAGCTGAACAGTTTGATTGGCTGCACTACAACAGAGCATCTGATGCAGCTTTTGTTACATCTGTATGCAAGCTGAAAATGAAAGGAAATTTCTGGGTAGTACCAAACGAGATCAAGCCTTCATCACAAAAGGTTTCACCAATTGGAGAGATACGACCAAAGCCTTCAAGAAACACTGCCATGCATAGTGAAGCAGCAATACTAACGTTCAAGGGAAACAGGGCCGACATTGGCGGGAAAAGTCTGAAAACAGGGCTTTTTTATGGATAATTCTTCAGAACATCAGATTACTAGCCAGGCAAGGTTTGCCTCTAATGGGTCATGGGGATGAAACTGACAGTAATTTTATTCAGCTGCTCAACGTATGGGCTATTGATACACCTGGCTTAGGTGACTGGATGAAGAAGATAACCAATAAATACACATCCCATGACATCCAGAATGAAGTATTACACATCATGGCCCTTAATTGGTATTTTAAGAGATGTCAGCAAAATCATCTCTTGCAGTGGTTTTTTCTCAATTTTGGCTGATGAGTGCACGGATGCTTCCAACAAAGAGCAGTGCATGTGTGGTGTGCATTAGATGGGTGGATGAATTATTGCAAGATCATGAGTATGTGATTGGAGTGTACAATGTTGGCCCATTGATGCCAAGACACTCACAGATGCTTTGGAAGATGTGCTCTTACGGGCAGGGTTAAAAATCCATAATTGCCGAATCATCGGAGTGAGAGCACATGCAGATGCAATGCTTTGGTTTAATGCTTGGCTTGGATTTGAGCATGAAGATACTGAAAATTACTGACAATTCAAGTACAACATTACAAAGGTCATCAATATCAGCAGCTGATGGGCAGGAGGTGGCAGAATTAAATGTGCTCACTTTATACAGGGCATGAGAGCAGGGGAGTATTTCATCTTGCTTTTTGAAGCAGTAAAAAAATCCAGTGAATGAAATGGTACAGAAATACCCACTCTTCCTAGGAAATGAAAAGCCCCTATTCGTTTTGAAGATGGCACTGGTGATGGATTCCATCCAGTGTCAGTTGAGCATCATTATCGTCTGCAGTACTATGAAGCCCTTGATAGCACCATTGCTGGAATAAAGAGTAGATTTAATCAGCCTGGTCATATTATGTATAAAAGTGTAGAAAATTTGCTTCTCAATGCTGCAAACAAAACTCCCTTTGAGGAGCATTTCAAGCAAGTTATGGATTTATATAAAGATTACGTGGATTCAAATCTTCTTTCAGCTTAGCTACAAGTTTTTAGCACAGCTATCAAGACTGAAGCAATTGACACAGTAACACGCACCTCAGTTTCACTTCGTGACTGTATTCAGTTCTTACGTGATCTTTCACGGGGAGTTTCACCAGCAAAATACTGAGTTATTTTTGCCGTCTGGCTAAATTGGTGCTAGTTATGCCATGCAGCTACTAACGCTTTTAGCGAGAGGTGCTTTTCAGCAATGCGTCGCTTGAAAACATATTTACGGAGCAGTATGGGTCAAAGCAGGCTCAACCACATAATGATCCTGAGCACTTACAAAGAGAAGGTTGACGATATCAACATAGACCTACTTGGTGATGAGTTTATTCGAGGCAGTGAACATCGTTTACAATACTTTGGAAAGTTCACTAGTTAGAACCGAGTATTTGCATTGTGCATTTAACACTGTTCATCTTTAATCTCTTACATAATTAATTTCACAAGCGATTATGACACTTATAGTGATGAATTACAGCTCAGTCCGGTGTGTCATTTAATAATAAGCAACTATGCATGCTACAACTAACCTGTGGAAACAATACCTTTTCCGAGGAGATCTAAAAATTCAGAATAGCCTTTAATAGTTATTATTCACTAGCAGTATTCATTTTGCTAGTATTAAAACCTCCACCTCGATCCACCGACTACTGCCGGTTGTAACTTTTTTTTTTGCATTGTATACCTATGAGCAAAAAGGACTTAAAAGGCCTCCTGGCCGTCGCTTATTTGCGTAGTTTTCGGAGTTTTTTCAACGCAAAAAGCGTTGGCTTCTGGGGCTCCGCCCCAGACCCCGATGGGGATCCGCCCCGTAGTCTGCGGGACCAATGCTACCGGTAAACAGCTTCCGCCGCCCCTGTCATGCACGTCTAGTCTAGCGACCGATTACATGTACAACCAATGAATGTAGAATAGGATGCGCACCAAATAGCACAACAGCGGCACACTACGCTTGGGATAACAAAAACACACCACGCAAACTTTTGGGTGAGTTACGGCAATAGCTCTCATTATGTGCCATGCAGTGTTAGTGCAAATGTACGGGGCCAGCTCGATAGCAATTAGCGATCGAAAGTTACATGCTGGGATGGTCGATCTAGACCTGACTGGGCCTTAAACTGTTGTATGGATGCCGAGTGTCTAAAATATCAGCTATTTGTGATATATCTGTGTTTTAATAGCTTGATTAAGTACATGTAGCTGCTAAAGACCCAGTAGTACGTCGATCAGTTGGTTAATCAGAGGTTAGC
This sequence comes from Ephydatia muelleri, assembly GCA_013339895.1. Classification (NCBI taxonomy): domain Eukaryota; kingdom Metazoa; phylum Porifera; class Demospongiae; order Spongillida; family Spongillidae; genus Ephydatia; species Ephydatia muelleri. The sequence goes on from JABACO010000081.1 coordinate 23,627, forward strand.
AAAAGATGTGGTTTTCATCTTGGTGTAGCTCTGTGGCCATTGTACAGTGGGAAGAAATGAGTTTCTATTTCAATTTTGTGTGGTTATGGGTATTTCTGTGTGTGTGTGTGTGTGTGTGTGTGTGTGTGTGTGTGTGTGTGTGTGTGTGTGTGTGTGTGTGTGTGTGTGTGTGCGTCTTTGTGTGTGTGTCTGCGTGTGTTGGTTTGTGTCTGTGTGTCTCTGTGTACATGTATTGTCTCTGTGTGTGTGTCTGTGTGTCTCTGTGTATGTGTGTCTCTGTGTATGTGTGTCTGTGTGTATCTGTGTGAGTGTGTCTGTGAGTGAGTTTGTGTGCGTGATGTGTGTTACCCTGTGGTACCCTGTGCATGTGTGCATTAACCTGTTTGTGGTAAAAATCCATGTGTCTGCACATGTGTGTGTGTCTCTGTGTGTCTGTGTGTGAGTTTGTATGTGTGTGTGTGTGTGTGTGTTGTCTTTGTGTGTATGTGTGTGTGTGTGTGTGTTTGTGTGTGTATGTGTGTGTCTGTGTGTGTCTGTGTGTGCGCATTTGCATGGTTTCGGTATGTGTGTACCCTGTACATGTGTGTATTAACCTGTGTGTGATAAAAATCCACCAAAGGTCTCGACCATTCCTCTATGCAATTCACTCGTTTGACCCCACTCTACCCATCCATTGCCATGCACACTACATGTAGATAAATGTCCACGTGTTTCTTTCTGTGTTTCTTTCTGTGTTTGTGTGTGTCTGTATGTGTGTCTGTGTGCGTGTCTGTGTGTGTGCATTTGCATGCTTTCTGTATGTGTGTTACCTTGTGCATGTGTGTATTAACCTGTGTGTGATAAGGAATTGCATAGAGCAATGGTCGTGACCTTTGGACTATAGGGTCGATTTTTACCACACATGCACAGGGTAACACAGGGTAACACAGGTAACATATACAGAAAGCATGCAAATGCATACACACAGACACACACACAGACACACATACAGACACAGACACACACACACACACACACACACACAGAAAGAAACACAGAAGAAACACGTGGACACTCATCTAGTGTGCATGGCAATGGATGGGTAGAGTGAGGTCAAACTAGGGAATTGCATAGACGAATGGTCGAGACCTTTGGATCATACAGTTGATCTTTCTAGTTTGACCCCACTCTACCCATTCATTGCCATGCACACTAGATGAGTACCCACATGTTTTATTCTGTGTTTTTTGTGTGTGTGTGTGTGTATGTGTGTGTGTGTATGTATGTGTGTTTATATGTGTGTCTGTATGTGTGTCTATGTGCGTGTGTCTGCGTGTGTGCATTTGTATGCTTTCTGTATGTGTGTTACCTTGTACATGTGTGTATTATCCTGATTAACCTGTGTGTGGTAAAATCCACTCTACAATCCAAAGGTCTCGACCATTCCTCTATGCAAATCCCTGGTTCGTGGACAGGTGTATGGGAAACACACCATCTCCAGTAATAGCATTAAGTTAAGACATTCAAACAAAATCTATACCTAATTTTAAAGGCCTGTACAGCAAAGGTTCTGTACACTGAAACCAAAACAGATAAGGGAATCATCACACAATGCATTTCTATTACCTACAAAGAGTAGTTAACACAATTCACCTGAGGGAGGGTGGGCTTAACATAACCATAATGGTCATACACCCAAGCACAAATCAATAACACACACACACACACATACACACACACATACACACACACACACTCACTCACACACACTATGCACACTCACACATACCATATACACACCCCATACACACATACACACACACCCCATACACACTCACACACACCATACACAAACCCCATACACACTCACACACACCATACACACACCATACATGTGCACACACACACACATACACAACACATACACACACATACACACACACATACACACACACATGAATCATGGCAAATACTTTATAATCCATGCAAATCTTAATATAGGCTGACAGCATGATGAAGATGACTGAAACATGGGACATGGAATTGGAGGGCTTTTGCTAAATCACAACAGGCACAAAATGACTTAGAACATAAGGTCTTTATCACATGTACATGATTAGCTGTGCATACCAATGGATGTGCTTTGATTGAAGAAAGAGAGTTGCATAGAGAAATAGTAGAGTCATTTTTGGATCGTAGAGTCAGTATTGACAGATTTTTACCCCACACAGGGTAATGAACATACAGAAAGCATACAAATGCACACATACACATACAGACATGCACAGACACACTGACACACATGCTCACACACACAGAGAAAGAGAAGTACTTGGACACTATCTATCAATCAAGTGTGCATGGCAATGGATGGACCTTTGGATTCTAGAGTGGATTTTTACCATCATACAGGGTATAACACAGGGTAACACATAGACAGAAACACACGGACACACATACATGGACACACACAGACATACAGACACACACACACAGACAGACACATGGACACACACACACACACACACACACACACGGACACGCACACACATACTGACACACACAGAAAGAAACACATGGACACTCATCTGTCAAAGAAGCGTGCATTGCAATGGATGGGTCCAAGTAGGGGAATTGCATAGAGGAAACACACACATACACATACACATACACACACATACACACACATACACACACACATACACACACACATACACACACATGCACACACATACACACACATACACACACATACACACACATACACACACATACACACACACATACACACACATACACACACACATACACATACACATACACACACATAACCACACAAATAGAACTCATTTCTTACCACTGTACAATGGCCACAGTGCTACACCAAGATGAAAACCACCATATCATTATGGGACATGCATGGAATAGGACATCTTTTGCTATTAAATCTCTGATTAACCAACTGACATACTACTGGCTTAAAAAGGGTCTTTAGTAGCTACATGTACTTAATCAAGCTCTTAACATAGATATCTCACAAATAGCTGCTATTATAGAGACACACATCCATATAACAGTTTAGGGTCCAGTTGGGTCTAGATCGATCATCCTCACATGGCATCAGCATCTCTTGTAATTTAGCAAAAGCCCTCCAATTCCATGTCCCATGTTTCAGTCGTCTTTATCATGCTGTCAGCCTATTTTAAGATTTGCATGGATTTTAAATTATTTGCCACAGTAGAGTATTTCATAAGTGTGTCTATGTGTTTCTGTGTGTGTGTGGGGTGTGTGTGTGTGGGGTGTGTGTATGTATGGGTGTGTGGGGTGTGTGTTCAAGGGGGTGTGTTTGTAAGGGTGTGTGTGGGTGTGTGTGCAAAGGGTGTATGGTGTGTGAGTGTATGAGGTGTGTGTATGGTGTGTGTGTATAAGGTGTGTGTATGGGGTGTGTGTATGGGTGTGTGTGTATGTTATGGGTGTGTGCGTATGAGTGTGTGTGTATGTGTGTATGGGTGTGTGTGTATGAGGTGTGTATGGTGTGTGTGTGTGTGTGTGTGTGTGTGTGTAAATGGTTTGTGCTTGGGTGTATGACCATTATGGTTATGTTAAGCCCACCCTCCCTCAGATGAATCTGTTAACTACACTTCGTAGGTAATTGACATTCATTGTATGGTGATTCCCTTTTCTGCTGTGGTTTCAGTGTGCGGAACCTTTGCTGTACAGGCCTTTTTAAAGTTAGGTATACTTTTTGTTTGCATGTCTTAACTTAATGCTATTACTGGAGATGGTGTGTTTCCCATACACCAGTCCACAAATCAGGAATTGCACGGAGGAATGTTGGAGACTATTGGATTGTAGAGTGGATTTTTACCACACACAGGTTAATTAGGTTAATACACACATGCACAGGGTAACACATATACAGAAAGCATACAAATGCACACACACAAAGACACACACATAGACACAGTACAGACACACACATGGACACACATAGAGACACACACACAGAGAAAGAAACACAGAAAGAAACACGTGGACACTCATCTAGTGTGCATGGCAATGGATGGGTAGAGTGGGGTCAAACTAGGGAGTTGCATAGAGGAATGGTCGAGACTTTTGGATCGTAGAGTATCACACGCAGGTTAATACACATATGCACAGGGTAACACACATACAGAAAGCATGCAAATGCACACACACACACACACAGACACACATACAGACACATACACAAAGACAACACACACAGATATGCACACAAACTTACACACAGACATACACAAACACACACACAGACACACATACAAACTCACACACAGACATACACAGACACACACACACACAAACTGACCCACAGACACACAGAGACACACAAACACAGACACACAGAGAAACACATGTGCTGACACATGGATTTTTACCACAAACAGGTTAATGCATGCATGCACAGGGTACCACAGAGTAACACACATCGCACACACAAACGCAATCACAGACACACTCACACAGATACACACAGACACACACACAGAGACACACACACAGAGACACACACACAGAGACACACACACAGAGACACACACACACAGACACACACACAGAGACACACACACAGAGACACACACACAGAGACACACACACAGAGACACACACACAGAGACACACACACAGAGACACACACACAGAGACACACACACAGAGACACACACACAGAGACACACACACAGAGACACACACACAGAGACACACACACAGAGACACACAGACACACACCAACACACGCAGATACACACACAGACACACACAGACACACACAGACACACACATAGGCACACACACATGCACACTCACATAGATATACACACAAGACACAACACTCATCTAGTGCATGGCAATGGATGGGTAGAGTGGGGTCAAAATAGGGAATTGCAAAGAAGCATTTCTGTTTGGTACTTGAGGATATTGAACGTAATCAGGTTGGTTTAGATTAAATAAAGTGGGATTGACAGTTTTTGAGCGGAAAACCTGGCAGTTCTGGTATTTTTACATCACTTATGATCCTTTTAAGTGCTATTATTGGAATCCATTTTTTTATGGGATAGCCGCCTTTCAACTATTGGTGTGTACGATTTGTAAAGCAGCTAGAAAGGTTACTAACAAATGTATTGTGGTGTGAGTAGGGCTTTGTCATGAAAGAGCATCTAGAATTGTATGTATCGATACGTGGATACCTCATGTTTGTGGGACAGCCTAGCCTTTGTTTCAAATAGAGAATTGTGGGCAAATGCTCCAATATGTAGGAAAGTGTTGCCTGTGTGACGTACATGTACTTTTATGGGATGTCTGCTTATGAGTATGTCTATAAATATTTTTAAAGATATGGGAAGGAGTAAATTTTGATTGGTACGCCATCGAAAGAACGAAGAAAGGAACACAGTACCATCGATGCTTGTATCTGTTCCCCGAGATGCTGTAACTGTGTCAGTTGGTTTGATGACCATTCAGAACATTTGGAGCTCAACACCAGACCTCCATCCTGCCGTTCAGTGTCAGCCTACTGAAGAAACTGGTCCAATGCTTGTATCCTTCCCGATATCTGTTTTTATGCAGAGAGAAATCACCAATGTTGATGCCCTTTTGTCGAGGCTTAAAAAGATATCTTCCTTTCTATGTGGGTCATTGTTGGTGGTTTACCCGCTGTTGTCTGCAGAATGCATTCTAACTTTGCCAGCCAGTTACAGTCAACTGTGTTGATGTCTGTGAAATTTACAGCTGAGATACAGTGGTCTGCAACGCATTACGCTGTTGACCATCAGTAAGAAGACATGTACAAGAAGGGCCAAAATGTGGAGCAGCTACCATGCGGTTCGAACTTCACAGGGTTATGATAACAGATGGATGGCATTCTTACGTGATAGTTGCACACCTTCAGCAACACAGTTATGCCCTATCTTTTATCAGTATGTTGGGCACCATAACTTTCGTAATCTTGTCAGGGATGAATGTGGCTTCAGCTTGGAGTGTAGCAACCTTGGAACCACTGAGCAGCTAACATACGAAGAGCTCAACACACTGCGTTACACAGCAGGATATGTTCCAAGGGCTCTTCAAAAGAAACTGTCAAAGATCTCACATCCTCAGCAGAAGGATCTACTGTTGTATTTAAATGAGCGTATTAGTGATGGATCTGAACCTGTAGCTGATTCCTCTGATTGGATAACAATAGTGAATCGAGAAGGATTGGTCATGGTAAATAACATGGCTTTTGAACTGTTTTATGCACTGGAGATTGAGTTTCGCCGACTTATCCAACCAAAAGGGATATCTGATAATGCAGTGCAACTACTTTCAAATGATGAGGATGTCCTATTCCTGTGGAGTATTATAAGTAGTTCTTGGGATTCAGACTGCAACTCTGAATTGCTTGAAAGAATAGTAAAGCTATGGGTAACACTGCGTGGATTTTCTTTGTGTGGTGCATGGATGGAAGAAACAAGGTAGCCAATAAGAAAACCACCCAAAAGGCAAAGACAATGAGAAGAGAACTACAGTATGATGTATTGAAAAAAATTCTTAGCATGGAAAAAAAAGGACACAGGGGAGATTCGAACCCACGTATATTACATGCAGCATTGTCCGCGTTAATTAGTGTTGATTGGCCAATCCATACATGGAATTGCCCCACCTTCTCCCTCACGCATTTCATTAATTTTCGCCGGTCTGGGTGTCTAGTCGCCAGAGATAATCGATCTAGACACCCAGACCGGCGAAAATTAATGAAATGCGTGACAGCAAGCAGGGAGAAGGTGGGGCAGTTCCTTGTATTTGCGGTGAGCGGAGGTTGGGCTCGGCACCATGTGATCACGTCTGAGCTCATGGGGGTACCGCGGCTCTATTTGCGCATGCGCATTCACTGCACAATAGTAATTTTCAGTTTTCGCGGCGAAATTCGTTTTTCATTTTCGAAATACATGAGTAAACAGGCTCAACTTTAACATTGGTTAATTTTAGTAAAGTTAATTAGCTCGATTAATATTTGTAATTAAAATAATGTAAACAAATTCGACCGAACCCACAATCTTAGTTTCAAAAGAACAGATTTTTATCCTATAAGTTATTTTGATTCAAAAATGTTCTATTCATTCCTGTATTATGAATTTGTGTATGCAGAATACGCAAACCATATGTTTAGTTCATAATCTCTGTCCCATTTATTGTAACGTAACATAAAATAATTGCCATTTTGAATTAGTTATGTTTAACAGCAGTTTACCTCATAGATGTTTCTTGTTTTAATAAAGTAGAGCCACGTCATGATTACCAAGGCAATTTTACCCATGCCATCCCTTCTGTATAATTGTACTGTTTGTGTCTGCGATCATTGTTGAATGTTGTGAACAAACAGAAGGACAAACAGAAGGCTTACTGTAGATGTGTAACTGATATAATAGTAGGATACAAAAATATTGACGTCTGTTGTTGAAGCTTGTAGTTTGATTTGAAAAACATCAATGATACCAGCATACATTTGATTGCACTTTTGTATTTGAACTTAAAAAATTGACAATATCTGATCAACTTGGCCATATTGATAAAAGCAGCTCTCTTCCTGTATTGTAGAAATTACCTATATGTACCTGTGCATCTTGTCAGAGAAGATCTCGTTGTTTATACTCCTTGGGATTGAGGACACCAGTAACAATCAATTTGGATACTGTAGGTGAAATGTGAGTATGAGCTTAGTATCACAACATGTAACAATGCAAAGTGAGCATTGAGTAGCTGAGCTCACTTGTTATACCCTATACTATGAAGCTGACTTAATTTTAGAGACAGACATTGCTGTCTTTACCTGCTGCTTTCGATGTTACTTGCCTTACACACAGATAATTTATTTATGGGGACTGGTGGTTACTTTTAAAGGATGCATATGTGCATATCTATCCTTGATCAATTTAATCAGACAAGCTGGTTAGGAAATTCAATGCATACTTACACGCTCAATATTTGCTTATTGTAGATAAACTTTGTTAATTAATTCAAAGGATTAGGTTTGGCAACTACATGTACATTGCAGAGTGAACAATTGTGATCTCGTATTGAGCCAGCACTATGAGGTATTTTAGCATCTCATATTTAGCAACATTGAGCTGTTATCTTATTTGTTTAAGAACACTTGAATGTTAATTGTTAAGTTTACAAACTATATATGTATTCAGTTTGTAGTTAGTTGCATGTGGCATGTGCTACTGAATAATCCATCAGTTCTGTTTACTTAGATGATTTTCTATCACCTCAAGCACCTTTTTGTATTCCTTTGTTACATTAACAGTTACTGTATAGTCTAAGAACGTAACTGGGCTTGTTACACTGTAATTTTTAAGCATATTCAGTTAAGCCTCTTCTACTCAAGCAGGAACAAGATTTTTTTCAGGCATCGTACACATCAAACAGATGTCTAAAGAGCTTCAAATTGTGCTATAATGCTGCTATATGGAGCATGAATTCAGTTGAAGTTAAAGGAACTTTATTGCAATATTTGGACATAATCAGTGTATACTTACCTACACGTAAGCTATGGTACACTCATCCAGCCTCTGCTCGAGTGTCTTTCGTTGTACTCAAATGTCTGCTGCAAGTATGATACCTGTGTTTTAACTCCACCTGAATAACAATTATTGGGCTTTTGTGAGTACTTTTTGTTGGACATTATCAAGGTGCAAGAGAGAGCACACATAATGCACTTTTTGAGTCTGCAGTTGGTCTGCTATAATTCATGTGTCTGCTAATGGACAAGTGGCTATTATATTGAGATAGTGAATTGAACACAAACTGAATATATGATCCTGTTTTCCCTAAAGCATACACAATAGATAACAGACTGCATACATGTCATGACATGTAATTAAAGCAAATGCAACTGGTAGTGATATTCATGCCTACCAGGATGACGTGAATTGTTCGATGTAGAAGACCTAATTTTAATCATAGAAATAATTTTATTTTAAACACACAAATAACATATACGTACATTACACATGGATGTGTACATTATTATAATAACATAGCACACAATATCTAGCTGGTGTCTTGAAAGGACATGGAACGGGACAGCAGTGCTCGAACATTTGCCCTCACCAAGGCCAAGTTGAGTCTTCCATACAGACTAAAGGTGACCTGGGACTAAGAGAGATTGCAATGTGTGACCAGATGAGAAGCCAATCGTGCCAAGTGCTGTCTAACTTCTTACCCCAAACACATAGCTCTCCACAGCTAGTGGGATGCACTTCCACCCAAGTTCAGAGCATTTTGCATCATTGGCATTGTGCTTATGCTTTTCAGCTGCCAAGGCTGCTGACCCTGCTGTTACACTCGCATCTGTAAAAGTACTTGGTTAAGTGTGTGATAGTAATGTCAAAGGCAGCTGGCTTGCCTAACACCCAGTCAGGGACCAGATCATCAGCAGGTCGTGTATGACGTAGATGCCAACCTCCCTCAGTTGGTTCAGTAGCTTCAAGGCACTTGCACGTTTTTGTACCACAATTTTAGCACACAATATGAGGTATCCTATTGGCACACCAAGAATTTCGAGATGAGGGAGATTGGACCTCTTCATTTCAATTGGGAAACTATTAAGGTCTGCCAGGCCAAACAAACAGTTCACATTTTGTTGGGTTGACAATTAAAATGGCCCAATGGTGGGCCCAATTCCTGAATAATTGAGAAAGCTTTTTCGACTGCCAACTGTAGACCAGCAACAACGCCATCGTCCAGGTACCATGCACATGAAACACATTCTATTACAATTTTAAATCTCAGTGTGAAGCATAGTTTACATCTGAGCTGCAACTTGACACTTTCAGCATGGGATGCAAGTATCGTTACTAAATGATTCTGTAGAAATTGCAAAAATATTCACTGGAAATAAGACTTCTTAGATGCTGGATTTTCTCCTTTTTATTGCTATTTTTCTATGCAGCATAGGTGATGGTGCAAAGGGTTGAAAACCGTAATTTCAAACCAGGATTAGGGAACAGTATTGTCAATATTTAGGTGCATAGCCAGTGTGCTCGGGGGAGTTAAGGCATGGGTAACTGTTCATTTAAACTTTTGCTCATTGCTCACGAGCCTTACAATATACATGCTCAAGTATGGTATCAAATTAAAGTATTTGCCACGCGGAATTTTATAATCTCCAAGGTTACATAATCACATCACGTGAGCGTGTAACAGGCTTAATGATGGAATTTGTAGTTCAGCCAATAATAGTTATACGGCAGTGAAGCCGGGGCGTTTTAGTGATCATATTTTAGATATACACTCTAACTAATGAGTACTTTTCATTTGTCAGTAGGATTTCCCAAATCCCAACTCTTTTACGGAGAGAATTGAAAAAAAAAAAGAATCCAGCTTATCGTACCCGCGTTAACCGTGCGCATGCGCTTCGCTCGTAGTTGCAAGGATACGGGAGGCGCGCGACAATGGCTGTGTTTATTCTCTATTCTTTAAGATTAAAACCAGTTCAATCACAAATTTTTCAAGGCCGATCCAAATAGTATTTGGCTTACACCTGGCACAATCTTAAAGGAGTACTACGTTGTACAAATTTAGGTGTGTTCAAAATAATTTTAGCCTTTCTTTTTCCTTGCCGTAAGGAAGGAATAGAGATAAGCTGGTAAAATAAGTACGATAAGCTGGATTTTCACTCAACATTCAACTTACAGGAAAGTGTTTTATGTTCACGCATCATAAGGAACTGCACCCCATTTTGCATCCCTACGTTACTTCTCTATGTACTGTATGAAATGCAACCGTAGATTATTTCTCTTAGACTCGACTAGTAGCTTGAAAAGCATGTACCATGCGCTTACATGTATAGACAGACAAGCAGCTCGCGCGATATCAGATAATGATAAACATAGTGATCACAAGACCTCAAAAAAAAAACAACAAACAAAAACAAACAAAAACAAGATTCTATGTCTTGAGAGGGGCGGGGGGGGGGGGGGGGGGGGGGGGGGGGAAGGAAATACACCAGCCATCCATACATACTGCAGATCAGAACATTTAATCATAGCAGAGATAATACATAGATTGACCGTGCGTTTGTGACTTAAGTCATATGACTTAAGTCACAAATCATTGATTATATTCATGTGGCCTTTAAAAACTTAGGTACCTTCATGTGGTGGATTATAGATACAGCTACAATACAATTAGCAGGAATTTTTTCTTTCATGACGCTTGCAACCTTTTCCTTTCGTGACGCTTGCGACCTTTTCCTTTCGTGACGCTTGCGACCTTTTTCTTTCATGACGTTGGCTAGGTGTTGCACTGCACTTTCAACCGCACAAGATAGTTTCTGTTTAATTTTTACGTCACATATAAGCTCAAACGCGTATGGTGTCGTTAGTTTTGCGCAACTCCTACTATTAGTTGGCAAATGTTGGTAATCGCGTGTCGTGTAGTGCAATCAAGGTTCTGGGGAAGAAGCCAGCAAAGCAATGGTTTTGAAGACTGTCTGGAACAAAGGAACTGGATGGGGTGGTCGTATGGATTGGGAGAAAACTGAAATACTTAGTACGTATTAGTGAGGTAGGGGTTTCAATGGCCTTATCAGCACGCAGCCTGAAATGTCAAGTCATTGATGCAAGCAGCAGTGGTAGCACAAGTGTACACCCTCCACCCTCCATTTCAGAAGAAACAGCGTCTCCAGCAGTGGGTCTTACAGAACAGCATGAGCAAGAAGTAGAAGATTCTGACAATGCTTTACTTTGCCATGGAGTACAATGGAAGGTCGTTGATGGAGTTCTTGAAGACTGGAGATGCATGGCTAGATTTGGAGCACAATTGTGTGGGGTAACGATGTGATGTAATATGTATATATTCACTGATTTTTGTAGCTGTCCTATCAGTTTACATAATCCGCCACATGAAGGTAGCTACGTTTTGAAAGGCCACATGAATATAATCAATGATTTGTGACTTAAAGCAGGAGTTGCCGTATAAAAGGAGCTTGGATCCAAAAATTTCAACCGGCCGTGCGGCTGTTTTAGATTAAAAATGGTGGATCCATATTTATACATAGAGCTAGAGGCTTGGCAACAACAGTTACAGCGTACAACTTCAAGCGCACATGCATGTTTTGAATGCCATATCATGCAATAATACCATTTCTGAAGTTAATAACACTAAGTTAACAAACTGGATCACATGTTCGTATAATGGCGACCTCTTCACCAGAAAATACGTACTCTAGGTATAGACTGCATTTGCAAGGGCCCTTTTTCTCTTGAGAAGAAAAGGACACTTTTCTGAGTAGATTTGAGGCAGCGAAGCAACTCTATGCACCCGGTTGCAAGCGGAACGCTACTATCAGCGTGTTGATTGAATGCTTTGCTGGACCGTGTATTGACCCAACCCAAGATGTCCAGGCCTCAAGTAGCAGAACATCCTTTTCTAGGAATGAAATGATGTTGGATTCTGCAGGTTAGTTGGATAGATATATACATGTACGTTCGGTTATACAAAATTGGGTTTACTAACTTTCTAAGGGATCTATACGGGAGAAGAAGACGCCAGTGACCAAAACCTCCTTGTGGTCGAGCGTAAGACCTTCAAGAGTCTTTGTTCGGGCCTTGTCCAGCAGTGTGGCTGTCTCTCCAACGGAACCCATCTTGGACTATAGCTTCTTTCATAAAGGTATGAGTACCGTAAGTAATTCTGTTCAATGCTCTGTATAAAACTCATTTAGAAGGGACATGTAGCTAGGGTCCAGTTTGTTTGCCCACACTGCAAGCAGTCACATGTCTGGGCTAGTTGCAGAGTGCTGACTGGTCATTACCTTTGTAATCAGAAGTTAGAGTACCAATGTAAATTTGATTCTTTTTGCAGACTGGTCCATGCTTTCACCTGTGCTGGCATGTTGCCACGCCAGTACATGAATTTCTCTTTATTTGCTGGTATGGGTATAGTGAAGCAGAAATACATCAGCTCAGGTGGGGGCTGAGAATATCGATTTATATTATTTTACATCATGTCATGTTCATTCAGTTTATCTGAACAAACTGTACCAGCAAGTGGTGACAGATGTAGCAGAAGAGTCTATGAAAGCTGCTGTTGAACGTGTGAAGGAAAGCCCTCACCATGCTACAAGTGGAGAGGTTAGAGTGCCACATTAAAAAAAAGTTTATTTTTATATTTACTATAAAGTGGGTTATAACTGATGCACGTCACGATTCTACGTCAAACGCATACCACTCAACGGTACCTTGTCTGGCTGGAAGGTATGCACAAAAGTTCTAAATGCCCATGTTTATCAGCGTATCGTCCATTTCAGTACACACAGGATTGTTGGTATTTCCACTCTTTCCAGACAGCAGCACAGAGTTCGTCTTACCTCAAGTTATTGCCCAAGGTTTGCTCTTGTGTCCCAACTTTTTACATTTTCACGTTTTCTTTCTAACAAAGGGTTAAACATCACAGAGGTAGCCCATGGCTACCAGGCTACAATAAAGCAGTATGTACAACAACTCGGGATGGTCAATTCCTACGACACTTGGCATGGTAAGGTATCTATTGGTTTTCAGTGGTGAATTGATTGGAGTTATTGCAGGCACTAAGAATGTGGCGAAGCAGTTGCATCGTATCTGTGCCAGTATGGTCCGCACAAGGGATAGGACATGGTTCACTGAACTTTTTGATAAGGGTATGTACTTTCTGGACATATTGATTATACATGGAATATCTGGCTATTCAGCAAGGTGCACCAAGGTGCACTTGTATTGGTGCATGAGGAACTGTGGTGGCAACCCTGACTGTCTACGTGCAATGATTGTGAACATCAGCAAGCACTTTCAGGTTTGTATTTACATAGTGGGTGTGTGTGCATGTGTGTATGTTCTGTGTATGTGATGTGAATGTGTGTGATTGTGTGTCTTTTATGTGCATTAGTGCATTCCATATGTGATATGCGTCCCTGTCAACAGCCAGGTTACGTTCCACAAAGGAAGCCTCTCACTATGCCGGCAGCCATTAGTGCATATGAGGCTGCACTACGAAAAACCCTCATCTACAAAAAACGCTTAGGTCAGCCACAAAGGCTGCAGGCAGGCATCCAGTGGTACATTCAACCACAACCTTGTATAGATGAGTGTGTAGGAATGTGGTTGATCACTGGTACAATTGAACCACAGATGAGTAGGAATGTGGCTGATTCTGGCTTGTGTATGTCTACATAAACTGGCTTGTTTACTAATTGCATTGCTCTATATTACCTGTGTTACTTGTTTGACTAATTCGTTTTGCTGAATCGTGTGCCTGACAACATAACCTTACCTTTATTCTAGGAACGGCGCTAGGTTCGGAAGACCTCCTGCTAACAGCACGTGGAGATGTGGTTTTTGATTTCCAGTGAATGAGACCGCTGGAATCAGGGCTTTCAAAAGTTTTCTTTGTTTTGTTTTTTATTTTTGCACTGTATATTTACAATGTGTTACAACACAAGTATAACAAGCCGTGCACAGGCCCAACGCATACCGATCGAACCACTCATTTGGGTATATAAGAGATGCAAATTCCAAGGTATAGATAGGAACGATCGAAAGGCGATCGAAATCCAGTCATGCTAAATTTGGCACTAAGTTGCCCCAACCACAGTTTGTAGTTCTTTGTCATATGCGCACGTGAGAGTTGACCTTCGAGCCAAGCTCACCTTTGAAACTCCTCACAGAGCTTGTAACAGTGATCTCCAGTAAAAACTGAAACACAATGCAAGTCGGTTTCGAGAACAAATAAACGCGCGCGATCGAATACTAAGAAAGTACTTGATCTGCCCGTCATAACAACGTAAAAACGACGTAACCAGCAAGTGTGGGTGAGAACCCTATAAGAGCTTACAAAACTACGCCATTCTGAGAATGTTGAGCTCACGTGATTTCCGGTTGGATCCAAGCGCCTTTTATACGGGAGTTTGAGCACGGCCTGCGCCACTATTTACGTGGCGTCTCCTCCTTTAAGTCATATGAGTTAATCATAGATTGACCGTGCGTTTGTGACTTTTTAAATAAAGTCATATGACTTTAGTCACAAACGCACGGTCTATCTATGATTAAAACGCCTCTGCCAATACCCTATTTAACATAACATCGCAAGATTTGATGTCTTGCAATCTGTCTGTGGAGAGGGGAAAAAAATTCAATTAAGACAGCACTCACATACTGTAATACGCACACATGGATGCCCCCACCCCCCAAAAGCAAATATATTAATGTGAATGCTTGTGGTCACGTGCAATTCAAATGCATGTGCTCACACACATGAAATGTACACACTCAATTTATATACATGTGTATAATATTCGTTTGCATAAACACAAACATACAGTATGGCAAAAAACTGTTCCATAGATATTGTACATACTGACATGGGATACACATGTATAGACAATCGGGACAATAATGCCAAGTAGTCATAGACACATCCCCCCCCCCCCCCACTACACACATAATAATGCCAAGTAGTCTAGTCCTTACACAATTACAACTTGCTCACATAGATTCATGAGTTCAATCTTTGTTGACTGTGGTTTTGCGAGGACCGCAATTAAGGAGCTGTCTGCAATAATGATTAATGGTTCCACCTGTCCAGTCCTCTTCAGTTCCATGTGTCCAGTCCTCTACAGTTCCACCTGTCCAGTCCTCTTCAGTTCCACGTGTCCAGTCCTCTTCAGTTCCACTTGTCCAGTCCTCTTCAGTTCCACTTGTCCAGTCCTTTTCAGTTCCACGTGTCCAGTCCTCTTCAGTTCCACTTGTCCAGTCCTCTACAGTTCCACATATGCAGTCCTCTTCAACTTCAGTTTATCCAAAACCACCTAACACAGAAATGGACAGCAGTATTATAAAAGAACACTTCAAAACCAAAACTGCTGAACAAATTTGTCGTTTTCTAGTTGTTACATGTAGGAACGAAATAGTACAGCTTGATTGCCTACGGCACAAAATCAAGATGAGGAAAAGGGCAAAAAATGATCTTACAAGAACATCAATGGGAAGACAGCATGAAAGGACACTGCAATTTTTAATGACAAAGATCTGTGATGAATGCCAGAGACTTGAAAGACTACCCACTGTTAGCTCAGTTGACGAAGACAGAATGAATGCTGGCAAAGAATTGTACTCCGAACTGGCACTTCAGATATCAGCAACCTAATCGGAAGGGAGCCAGTGTCCATATCGCTATACTTTTTGTATGAAATTACGCTGTTGTAGACACTTCCATTCATCATTGTCAGCTACGTACACGAATAATTTTGTCTACGAGTACAAGAATAAGCGTCTGTATAGTAACAAAGGTATAACGTTACGAATATCAGCAGTGCTTTAAATAGAACGCGTTTCGAAAAAACAAGCGCTGATAGGTTTCGTAAAATAGGGCAGAGTTTGTTTTAAACTAGTTCTCAATAGCCGTTCCGAATTAAACAGCGAAAGACAAACATTGCAGACTATATCAAAACACCCGGGATAAAACGCACAAGGATCGATGTTAGAATGACAGGTCTAGACGGTGGTCCTGCTAATGTGAATAACTTACAACATGCCAACGTTCGAACTAATCTCGTACCCAGGCCCACCATGACGTAAGCGTTTATAGCTTTGTCGTAAGCGATAAACGCTTACGTCATGGTGGGTCTGGGTACGAGACTACGTTGGAACAGGGGGATGATAATGATGCGACACAATTCACCCGCTTGTCGGCCTCACAATAATCTCACGTGCGCTCACGTAAAAGATGAATATCATTAATGTCATATTTCAAATTTTACCCTGGCCTTAACTGTATCAGTTTCATTTTGGCTGCAGTTGTGAAACATTTCAGCTTCAGTGGTAATAGTGTCCATACGCTGTGGTATAGTTCAGAAAGCCATGCATGCAGATGGATGGTTACCACAGTTACAATGCTTGTGAACGTGAAATAGAGGATACAGCATGTCATAGCAAAGAAGAAGGCCAAACCACTGCTGAGGCGCCTTTAATTTAAATGTGCAAAACCCATTTTGAGCATGGGAAGAGTCTTGACAGCTCCACTCTCAATGCTGATTTTGCACATCTTTGTAGTTAGGCTGGCATTTTCTATGCAATATGTGTGTCCTTTCCGAGAAGGTCCAAATAGGTGTTTTCCCTCTGTTACCGTGGTGGTTGAAGAAAGTTTGGAGACCGAGGAAAGCATTACTGCATCTCAGGGACTGCACAATATGAACAGTGGGCAAGATAACAATGGCTCATTCAAGGTGGCAGAGCAGACAAGGTCAATATCAAAGTTGGAATGGCATAGATGAATATGAAGATTTGAGCCATTACTGTTGACAGCAACAGTGAAAGACTTAGTTTTGTGTGAAGCCAGAACATGCTGTTATCCTACAAGGAACATCCTCAACATCTCTAGGGTTTCATCCAAAACAGATGGTGGGTGGAGGGATGGTACTGGGGGAGGCCATTTGTTTTAACTACATTTTCTGAGTTGGTGAATGGTGGTTCAACTTCTAGTTCTTTGTCTTCATTTTCCAGTTCTCTGAGTGCAGTTACATTGTCACCTGCACCAACTGCACCTAGCCTTATAGGGATACACTTAAGTCATAGACAACCACAATTCATACACAGTTAGTCTAATAAATGTACACAGCGTATGCAATTTGCGGGACAGCTTAATGAGACAATCTTTAAATAGGTTCAGCGGTCACAGTCAAGCACATCAGCTAAGGCCCTTGCCACAGCGTATGCAATTTGTGGAACAGCTTAATGAGGCCTTTTTTAAGACAATCTTTAAACACTTTAGTTGGCTGGCTAACCAGGTTGTGTGATACAGCGGGTTCAGGAAGGCAGCGGTCAGAATCAAACACATCAGCTGATTTTGACCACAGATGAGTAGTTTCTTGAACACTTGTTATGCCATGAGTAGAACAAGTATAGCAGCAATACAGGTCTTGGTCGGGTTCATCAGCCACAGCCATCCTGATGCTTGTCAGTAGAGATCTGCTGAACCTCTTCCCAAATCAATCTGACTGGGATAGAATTGTGTGCATCTCATCTTTATTTAATTGAAGTTGATTGCTGGTCTCCTTTGTCAGCTTTGTCTGATTGTCGCTTATATTAATGGAGTGTTTAGACAATAGGTATCATTTGTGTGGTCAGCATGTAAGGTAACCTTCAAAGGTGCCTATGGAGGGTAACATCCTGGAGCAGCAGACATGCATATAGAGCATAACTTTGTTAAAAAACTTTTCTAGTATAAGGAGTGTCTCTATCATCCTTTTCCATGGGCTCCTTAACGCTGTGACCCTTCACAATGGGCCAATAATTCATACCATCATACAATCAAGAGAGGCAACTATTATCTCGTTACCCTTCCCTTCTAAAAAGTGTATCAATTCATCACTTAACAAGGGTCCCTTTCGAGTGTTCTGCTAAACACAATTATGTCATCCAAGTATACTGAAACAGAGTGTTCAATGTAAGACTATAGCGCCATTAAACGCTGAAAAGTGACTGGGGGCATGTGAAAGGGGAGCTTTCTCGTAAGTAAAGTAGTCGGTGTGGTGAACAATAATTCAGAAGTGGTCAATGTTGAGCCACCGTTCATCTGAGAGGCAATAATATGACTCAGTAAAAACCCACTCCTGACACCAACCACAACTTCAGCAATACAGGGCAAAAAGAGTTGCATGCGATTCGCTCGCGAGAGTACATTGCATGCAGGCATTTATTATACACATGCATGCGCACAAACCGGCATGATTTTAAATGAATATAAGGAGGTCAGACATATACCACATGCAGCCTCAGCCCGACAATATATAACTTTTGCATGGCGCAGAAGGCACCCTGCGATTTGCGTGTTAAAAGAAACTTTATTTTGACGAACCGGGTGCTAGGAATTTGAGGTCAGATTCGGCTTCGCTGAGTCGCGCCTTCGGCGACACCCTAAACCCTTTCGCCCTAATTACTCCTCCTAAACCTCGCTCCAGCTCGTTTAGTAGCAATAGTGAAGCTAGTCTAACACATTCTGCATGCAGTACACTACGAGTTTAATGAATTTATGTGACGGCGGAATCAGAGAACAATATGATTGGTTTCTGCAGAATAGGAGTACACGCGCAGCATCCCCATGCTACGCACACAAGTACATGATGTATAAAAGTACGTGTTGATAGGTAAGTGGAGATTAAACATCGGGAATTTGCTCGTAGCGTATGACGAAGCCTGTGTTAGATTCAGTGGAGTTGTGCGACGTGAAGGTGAGTAGGACTGTGGAGACACCGTTAATAACGAATATTTGACCTAGTGCACTCCGGCTACACAGCGAGATGAGCAGGAAGGACGTCTCCTCTTCAACACCGTTCACCTCAACATTGTCTCCTAGGCAATCGATGTCAAATTTGAGTACAGTGAGAATCAGGTTGTAACCAGAAGCGACTCCGATCTGCCACAAACAACTTTCGTTCGGTCTGTACGGAAGAGGGTAATAGGGCGAGGTGATGATGCCAGTCGGCCGTGTGTACACTGACCAAGGACCGCAGCTCTGTCCTATGTAAACGAATAGAAACAGAGGATATGCATGTATAATTAAACATGGTTGTTCAGATTCATAGCATCTGGAGTGGATTAAACAAACCTTTTAGAAAAGTGACGTAACTGAGACGAAATACTGACAGCGATAATTCCGTGCGGTTTGAGACCAGCTCAATGTAAAGGTGGCGAGAGGTGCTGTATACTGTTTCAAAGAAGCTGGAATGCGTGCCACAGTAAGTCCCGACGACTGGCGAAGCTCTGCTAGCTCCGTCATACACGAAAAGGCAGTCATTTGCGTCGATGGAGAGGTTATTGTTCTTCAAACCTAAAGCAATATTGCGATTTGAGCTTGTCGCTATAATCCAACTACACATTTCTGTCCCAAGTGAGCTCGAATCATTGAAACTCGCATTTGACTGGTACGACACTTCTCCCTGACTTTGTAGTAAAATTCCTCCGCAAGTAGCGGTTTCTGAAGCAAGAAGCAACACCGTGGAATCTATCCAAGTAAATACCATGATGCATGTTTACCTTTCTCACAACATATCCCGTAACTCCCTTCACTACATTGGCAGAGGTGGTTCTCTGCGTCGAATGTCCCGTTGTTTAAGCACTGGAATGGGCACGTCATGTTCTCCGTAAACACGGTGGGCTGCAAGCAGGTCTGGTCATTGCAACACCTCTGCTCGACGTCCCTGTACTGCGCACCGCACGTGCAGTCTCTGTAGTTCCCCACTGCTCTTTGGCAAGTAAGCTGGGCCTCAATCTTCAGCGCCCACCCCAAAAGAAAAGAGATAGTTATTCTGTGCACAAGACCCATCGTCTTGAACAATTGTTGAAGGTAACATGCCTTACACATGCATGAATGTTCGTATATATACCTAGCCGGCCGCGGAGGGAACAATGATTCAAAAGAAATAGGACAGTTTGTTTGTTTTCGCTGTGCTAATTAGCGTATAGGAAAATCCTGCTTAGGCTACATGTACGTTCTTAACGTTTATGTAAACGCGTAATTGGTAAGAGGCGTGTAAGGTTTCGACATTCTTTCTCAACTGGTAATGCGGATATGCGACGTATTTCTAGACCTTTTTATTTGTTGATGCTGTATAGGAGACGCTAAAGAATTGTTCTGCATGTACTTATTCGAAGAAGAAAGCTGCGTCCTATCTAAATACAGCTCACTAAAATAATAACCAGTTTGTCAGTCTCTGCGCAATGTTTCTAAACATTGCGCAGACTGGCAGGAACATGCATCTGTACCATTCTTAGGGACATATTCTCTTCATTTTTCCAACCCTCTCAATTTATGTAAAGCAGGTGCAGAGAAGATTGTACACAGCTTTAGGAAATGCATTGAAGACAAGTGGTTGAGGGGTGATTTCGTAACATTCAAGGTAGACATGTCAAATGCTTTTAACATGGTATCCAGGCAGGCAGTCTTGGATGAGAGTGAAACTTTCTTCCCAGAGCTTTTGCTATGGGTCCTATGGTGCTATGGATCCCATACTATATGTTGTGGCACCCTTTGGGTAAGAATATTTCTGAGTCAGGAGTACGCAAGGGGGACCCCCTGGGCCCAGTGTTGTTTGCCTTAGTCATCCTTAAGCTGGTAACCACGATAGATGCAGTTGACCTCCTTGTAGACACTTGGTATCTTGAGAATGGGGTCCTTGTGGGGGATAGATCAGCTGTGTCAAAAGCTTTACACCTCAGTGACGAGCTGAATCTACACCTCGGACTCCACATCAACTTTCCAAAGTGTAAACTATTCAGTAGAGAAGTGGCAATTCACTAATTCCACCAATGGTGAAGTTATCCCTCATCCCTTACTTGGCCTTTCTAGGAGTCGAGACTTTGTGCATGCATTGTTCTCGTTATATTGCCGAGAAGTGTGCATTTTCTAACATCTTGCTAAAGGCTCTTGTGAATGTCTACCTCCATGTGGCTTTTTCACTTCTTCGCATGTGTGGAGTACAGTAAACAAGCCAGAGCCCCATTGTGCAGACTCACGTAAATTATTTGATGAAGATATAAGACTTTGCTTTACTTCCTGCATGGCAGTTGATGTTCCTGATCTTAATTGGCAGCAAGCACAACTCAGTTCAAGTTTCACTGGACTTGGTCTTTGCTCCCTTGCTCTTTACCCTTGTTTTGCCTTTATCTCCTCCCTGGCTTATTCAGGTGTTTGTAGCCCTGACAACATTCACATGCTGCAGGCTGTCACTCACTTTAATAACTAGCTCTCCCTCCCCCCTCCCTCTCCGCATGAGTTAATCACAGTTGAGGCTGTTCTGGCTTCAATCCTCTCCAGGAGGCGCTGTCCAAGAGGTTGAACAGACATATCTTCCAATCCTTGCTGTCTTCCTTCTTCCTAGTGACTAAGTCCTGAATCCTCTCTATTTCTACCCCTCATGTGGGTTCTTGGGGCCCTGCTATCCCTTCCATTGGCCAGGCTCTACATCTTGACCCTGCAGAATGTCAGGTTGCTCTTAGATGGTGGTTGGGTCTTGATACTTCAGGAGGTTCCCTGTGTCTTTTTTGTCCCGAAGTATGCTAGAAACTCTAAGTCATCATGCAGTCTCTTGCAGACTTGGCATGCACAACCATTTGTGTGACATCTTCAATTTTTGTCGTCATGCCCATCTTTCAATGAGAGTTGAAGTGAGGTATGCTTTATCCAGAGACCATATCAACTCTCACCCTGCAGACATCCTTGTTCAGGATTGGGACAGAGGCATGCCAGCTGCCTTTGATGTCACAGTCACCTCATCCCTTACCCCTGTCACCCTGAATGTGGCCAGTGTATCTGTGGGCACTGCAGTCAAGGCAGCTGAAATACGGAAGCATGCAGCCAATGACAGCAGGTGCCAGGACTTGGGGTCGACATGTGTCCCCCTAACCATAGAGACCTATGGCAACTGGGGAAAAGAGGCCCATGGTGTCTTCTCCCACCTTGCATCTCTGCTTTCCATCAGCCAGTCTATCCCCAAACCAAAAATAGTCACTGAAATATACAGCCACCTCAACATGTCTTTAGTGAGGTCTGTGGCAAGGTTTGTTTATGTGTATTATGAATAATAATAGTAGTAATAGAGACAAGTCTGCTGCACTTGATGTCACGATGACATCACGACTTACTCCTACCCTTCTGGATGAAAGGGGGTGCAGCAGCCCTTGTAGCTGAGACACACGACCAATGGACCAAACTGTCAGGAGTTGGGGTGGACTTGTGTTCCCCTAGCATAGGAACTGGGGTAAAGAAGCTCAAGGTGTCTTGGCCTCTCACCTTGCCATTACCTAACCCCTTCCAATCTATGTCCAGTTGAACGTCACACTAGTCAGGTGCATTGCCAGAGTCATTCTGGCAAAGGTGGTCCTGTCTTACTGACTGTGTTTACTGTACTAGTGTATGTTAGTAATAGTGTGCATTCATTTACAAAGAATGATTGATAACAATAAAAAATATTAATAATCAATTAAATAATTTAAAAATAAATAAATAAATAAATAAATAAATAAATACATTAAAATTATATTATCCCTGTATATATATGAATTAATTACAATAATAATTTCACAATTACATTTTAACGTATTTATAAACTGTTATCTAAAATTTCCAGTCGCCACCTGTGTTAAGATTTAATATAGCTTAATAATGGCACATGCAGCCTTAGAACTCACTGTACTTTACGTTTCTTCACATGGCGCTGCATGTGAATGGACTTGCATGCTTTAAATGGAAGGGACCATCGATAGTCTATTATTTTGAGCAAGCCAATGCAACTTAACCCCTATATATCCCATCGCACCAGCTAACATATGGGATCGTTACAGCGAAAATGGACCTAACGCATGTTTTTTCAAGATTTCAATTTTATAATCTAGAACCCTGAAATGTTCTCTACACATTGCTTCTTACGCACTGAGAATCGGAGTATCTGTCATGGTGTTGTAAGGCTCTTAATTTTTAATTAACCATACATTTCAACGCAAGCGTTACATGTACAGGTACTGGAAATTTTATAATGTATGCGTTAGGTCCATTTTCGCGGAAAGGATTCCATGTATAAATTTATTCCTATCATCGAATGAAGCAGACCTTGATGCATGATAGTGATTATAGCCTCTGCGTGTTGCACTTTCGATTCGTGTAATTCAGTCTCATCGTTCAGCGAATTGCTTCAGTTGCTTACTAGTACGTTTACCGTCATGATATTATAATACGGTATAATATAGTAATAATTACTGATCTATGAAAAGCTAAGACACCACATTACAATTTATTGAGATGTGTGGTGTCTTAGCTCTTCATACGCAAGGAAGAAGCTAATGAGATATTACCATAATCATGTCATACCTTACCACGCAGTCTAACAACACGGGAAGCTTTATTACTTTATAAGGTAAAGCCATGCACATTTTAATTGCGCTCCGTCAGACAGCAATTCTTTATCTTATCCAGGAAAACATCGATATTAGAGTAGACTATAATCCATGGTTGGAATTAGAGTCGATTGTGTAACAAACTATATGGAAAGCAGAATTAATGATCGAGATAAGGTATACATGTGACCCTGGAGCTTATTCATTGTGCTGCTGTGTCCTATCTACCTCTGTACTAGGACTGATACCATATACTTGCCTGAGGACACTTCACACAAATAAATAATTTTCAGCAATACAAATGCGTACTGTTTTATAGCCAAATAGAGAAGTAGTTATTGTATGCTTGACAGCGATATGTCCTAAACTGCATAAATGGATTTTGAACCGTCAGAAAATTCACCATGAGGTGCATGGGCTTTTTGAAGTAATCACAGCCCGTTGAAACAAACCTGATCATGATAAATGATATTGATTTCGTTAACGTATGCTGTAACTGGTTGCATAGTAAGATTGTTGTCAGGTCCTGCACATACGTACACATACACATATCAGCCAAAAAAGGGTAGCGTTGCATGGCCACATCCGCGCGGAAGTGTTTACCCTCGACTTACCGACTTCAGAAGCCACTAGCGCCTTCAAGCTACGGCTGAACAGAAACCCATAATAACGCATGTATGCAGGGGGGGAAATGTTGAAAACGTTCGTGCATGGTGTGTTGCTGGCGATTAACCATGAATATACAATTAACTTTCGTCTTAATTAAGTTAATGGGGTGCGGCCAGCCAACACTCCTCTCTTATTCTAAATCTCAAAACCGGGTATACTTATTTTTCTTTTAATCGTAATAGTAAGGATTCGAGAATTAATATTGGGTTTGGTTCGAGCATAAAGCGTTTGAAGTTCTAGGATAGGAGACTGGGTTGGGTGACTCAACAATGCATACAGCCAGCTGTTGGTCAAATTATACATACCCTGGCACCTACATATACATATATCCTATAACAGTCCCCGCCATATATAGCTTTTGAGGTGCCACAGTTAGTACAATGATGCCGTATAGAATAAGCCTGCCATGCAAAATGCATGTATACACATTTAGTCAATGAGCATTAACAGCAGTGCAAAATATCTCGGTGTGCGTGTGTACCAAAACAGTGAAATTTTATGCGTCAGTGCAGAGGTTCAGAACCCGCATGCTTAATAACAGTGATTTGGCTAAGCTAGAAGTAATTCCTCTGACATTGGTGCAAAGGTGGACATGTTTCAATCTGTATATAAGGCCAAACGCAGCTTTAAAATTTGCTATGATGTTGTAGGCCTGCTTATATTATATCCGACTGACAAGGGTAGCTTTGACTACAGAGTTGAGATGTGTACATGTCATTGGAATTAACAACACCGATACGTTTGATCTGTGCAAGCTGATGATTTTATTATTATTATTATTATGTAATTATATTGCGATATTAACACACAAGAAACAACAAAAGAAATAAAATGCTGACAACTAGTGATGACCAATGAAGGTCCAGCTCTTGACAGCAGAGCCCTTGCACAGGACCTCACCAAAGTGAGGCTGAGTCTGCCATAAATGGAAGTAGTGGCCTTGGACTTGGTGCACCTCATGGGTATGGTCAGACGAGTGGGAAGACGCGATAGTGTTTCCCTAGCCTCACCCCAGCAGCCATAAGTCTCCACTGCTAGTGGTGTACATTTACAGCCCAACTCGGGGCACTTTGGGTCATTCAAATCATGCTTGCGACGCTCCGCCACTAAAGCTGCAGACCCTGCGTCACTCCCACTTCACACAAAATAGAAGGGTTTAGCGGTGAGGTAACGATGCAGCTGGCTTCCCAAGAGAGCAGTTGGGAACCAGAACATCTGCTGGTCTGGTGTTGCATTGTCATGTCCAATGATGTACAATAATTGCTGCATACTTCATTGAAGTTAACTGGCCACGAATTAAAACAACGTCGACACATTAGAGTTGCTACGAATATTGCGACTAACGAAACATACCTCATCATGTTGTATCTAGATTGCATGCAAATGTATACTCGCCTAGCTCTTCGAGACACGCAAAAGCTCTAGGCACTGAAACAGAGTCATGAGAGAACAGCTGTAAATCACTGCATGACCGGCCCAGCGCTTGCATGTAGTTTGTTCGTAATTTGTTAGATTATTTTAGTCATTTTATAGGGTTCACAAGAGGCGGAGGGAAACCGTCTACTAGGCTAGTGTGTAGAAAAAAAAAAAAAAAAAGAAAAAAAAACTACTTCAGGTGAAGTTGTTTAGTTAGATCTATCAAAATGTGATGCACATATTTACAATTACATTTCCCAAGAAGTCCGAAGGACATTCTCTCAAAGGACTCCGAACCCTATACTTTCACTATACCGTATAAAATGAT
Source organism: Ephydatia muelleri (assembly GCA_013339895.1). Classification (NCBI taxonomy): domain Eukaryota; kingdom Metazoa; phylum Porifera; class Demospongiae; order Spongillida; family Spongillidae; genus Ephydatia; species Ephydatia muelleri. Next base: position 49,970 of record JABACO010000081.1, read on the forward strand.
ACCTTAACGTACTGTTTGCGGTTCTGTCTGAAAGTGCAAATTTAACAATCATCCACGCGAGAACTTCACATGCATGCATGGGCAAGTTGGGTTTCAAACGAAACCTTAATTAATAAGATTGTATCAGAAAGGAGCATGTAGAAAAAGCCAATCATTTATAGTTGAGAAGGTGACCTGCATTATGCTCGGCCGTGCATTCCATCTAGCGCCCTTCCCCCTGCAATGGATGGAGGGTAGTCAAAAGTGTTAATTTGAACGTGAAGTGCGCATGTATAACGCAATCACGTTATTACGGACTGTTCATGAGTCAAGTTAATCTCGGAGATAATTCAGCCGCTGTGCAGCAATAATTTGTAAAACACCAGTTACAGGCAGTATAGTATAGTCTTTTCGGTTGGCTAATGCAATTATTAATCGCCATTATGAAAAACACACTTGACAAAATTTGCACATACCTGCGCATGACAGACACCACATGGAGAAGCACACCCGCGTTCTCCACCACAAACACGTTGCAACTCCACGGGCGTAACGACACACTATCTTTCATGTAGTATTTAACACGTAAAATAATTGACCCCTTCAAACCAACTTTAAAACAATTAGCTGGCATCGGTTTTTTTTCAAGCAGCAAAAATGAAAACAAACCTAAAAAAAACCGCAGCAAAAAAATGTAGCTGCAAATAATTGCATGTAACCTTTAAATTCATAACAATCATGCCATACAAAAAAAAAATCATAAGAATTCGCTAGCGATAGCCAAAATGCTTCCCCAAAAGGCTACAGAGCTAGCGTACAGAATTAAACCCTGCAATGTAAGAGTTCGGAAAGTAGGTTAGGTAATCGCAACATACTAAATGTATCCTTTGGACCACGAAACTCAGCCATTGCGGAAAAATTATGCTTTGTAATGAGATTGACTTACTATAATAAAGGAGCTAGTCTCCACCATAAGGCGTATTTCCGGAACTAATGTCTACTATCCCTTTCATGTTTGGTAAAGTGGCACACACTAACAAATTTTCCCACCTATATTCAATAATGGATGAACATATACCGCACCCAGGTGCCGACGCATTAAATTAAAGGTCTACTTGATGCCCGCTATAAAAAGAATTCCCCACTTTGCTGATTGAAGCACGAAACAGTGAGCTGAAAATGGCATGCATGAAAATTTTTCTCCATCATGGGATTGTAAACTTCATATACGATAGTAATAGTACTTTGCATTTAAAGAGCTCACGCGCTTTCTTGTTTCTACATGTACATGCCTATAGTGAGTTTGTCTCACAATGCTTTGCGCACTTCACGTTCTAATTAACACTTTTGACTACCCTCCATCCATTGCAGGGGGAAGGGCGCTAGATGGAATGCACGGCCGAGCATAATGCAGGTCACCTTCTCAACTATAAATGATTGGCTTTTTCTACATGCTCCTTTCTGATACAATCTTATTAATTAAGGTTTCGTTTGAAACCCAACTTGCCCATGCATGCATGTGAAGTTCTCGCGTGGATGATTGTTAAATTTGCACTTTCAGACAGAACCGCAAACAGTACGTTAAGGTATCATTTTATACGGTATAGTGAAAGTATAGGGTTCGGAGTCCTTTGAGAGAATGTCCTTCGGACTTCTTGGGAAATGTAATTGTAAATATGTGCATCACATTTTGATAGATCTAACTAAACAACTTCACCTGAAGTAGTTTTTTTTTTTTTTTTTTTTTTTTTTTTTCTACACACTAGCCTAGTAGACGGTTTCCCTCCGCCTCTTGTGAACCCTATAAAATGACTAAAATAATCTAACAAATTACGAACAAACTACATGCAAGCGCTGGGCCGGTCATGCAGTGATTTACAGCTGTTCTCTCATGACTCTGTTTCAGTGCCTAGAGCTTTTGCGTGTCTCGAAGAGCTAGGCGAGTATACATTTGCATGCAATCTAGATACAACATGATGAGGTATGTTTCGTTAGTCGCAATATTCGTAGCAACTCTAATGTATCGACGTTGTTTTAATTCGTGGCCAGTTAACTTCAATGAAGTATGCAGCAATTATTGTACATCATTGGACATGACAATGCAACACCAGACCAGCAGATGTTCTGGTTCCCAACTGCTCTCTTGGGAAGCCAGCTGCATGTCTCTCTCTGAAGCATTATAGTCATCTTCATCATCAATCTGTTCCTCAGGCTCAGAGACGTCATTCTCTAGATGAATACAATTTCTATCATTGCATTTGCAAATAATGGCAAAAAAGGATTACCTCTTTCAACATCACAACTTGCATCATATTCCTCCTCTTCAATGCGCACATGTGCAGCCAGTTGTGTTGCCTCCTTAAAAGCTTTCACAATGTTACCCCCATTGTCAGTAACAATATATGATACATGCTCAGATGAAACATTGTACTGCAGCAAAATTTCATAAAAGGCATCATATATAGCTTTGCCTGTGTGTGGGGGTTACAATGGCTTGACAGCCAAACATGCCTTTTTTTTTGTCTGTGACTTTCTGTCAAACCAATGGGCAGTAACACCAAGGAAAGAGCTTGTCATACCAATCTTAGTCCATGTATCAGTGGTGAATGCTATCTTTCCTGCATCTGTACGCTGTGCATTCAAAATATACTTTAAATCTACAAATATTTTTTCGGCAGCTGCACCGAACTCTTTACGGCATGGTATACGATATAGTGGATCCAACTCCTGCACAAACTCGTGAAATTCGCTAAAGTCAACCATTGACATGGGAAGGCTGTTGCAGCAAATCAATTTTACCAACTTTTTGGTAACGAGCGCGTGTTTTGTGCTGCTTGTGGCATACTGGCATTGAAACATTATACTAATCTTAGCTTGCCCTTTCTCTTCAACTGCCTTTGCATACTTCGTTTTTTTTATGCTCTTGAACACACTGGAAAAAAATACTCAGCATAAACAATCAGTTATGCAAGTACGTAAAGTTACCTTGCATGGAGTGCGCTTCTTTGTTGCACGTATTTAGGTGATACATTAATGATGAAGGACCAAACCCATGCACAAGCTTGGTTTTACACTTCAGACAGATGCAATGTTTATCATCAATTGCTTCATAGTGCTTGTACACAGGGTGCCGTTTCGATTGCCAAGTTACTGGAACCCAAATCAGCTGAAGCACACCAATGATCACCAACCCTGAATGCTGCCATGCATGAATCCAAGGACCTGGCTAACCTGAAGTCAAGCTGTTCTACAGCCGTAAGAGGTTGCAAAGGTTAGCAAAAGATACTAATTCTTGCCTCAAACTTACTTGCACAACGATTGCTATTTTGCGATTAACACTCCGATTCAATGCGCAGGCCACAAGGGACAAGCAGAACTTCCAATTACATGTACTCTCAAAATCGCATGTACAGTGCGGTGAGTGTACATGTATTGCATTTACGTCAACAAAGGAACAAAAGATTCCCTTTGTGTGAAGCGTTGAAGTACACCAAATATGCGAACTGCGCACGCACAAAGGGTTTGAAAACAGATAAGAAGGCCAGCAGAGACTTCATAATCAGCATGCAATTGAGGCGAGAAGTTTGAATACCATTGTACTGTGGAACTTTAACTAATTCATTATCTCCAGTTAAAGAATAAAACCAGTTAATTATCGTACTTAAAAATATGTACTAAGTTAAGTTATAGTTAACTGCCACCTGGCTATATAAGTGTAAGTTAAGTTAATAACTGCACTAATTGACTTAACTGACCCAAGTTAAGTTAAAAATATAGTTAACTATCCCAACACTACGTTGAACCTATTGCTGTTAGTTGTGACCATTTAACTGTTGATTTCTCGATCCTTTTTTCATGTATGCCCACTCGGCCTAGACTTTCATATCCTGACTTTGCAAAAGCTGATTATGTATCTATTACAGCATATCTGGATAGTATTGATTGGTTACGTTACAGTCAAATTGTTCACAAGTCGAAGACTTTTGGTCTGAGATATCTAACATCATGATGATGTGTATTGGAAAGTTTGTCCCTATGTAGACCTCTAGTGTTGAGAGGAAGTGTAAGTATCCTAAACATATTCGATGTTTATTAGCAAAAAAGAGAAAATTGTACAGGAAGAATCGCATTCAATTCCTTGAGGTATCCAGACAGTATGAAGCAGCTGTAAAAAATTTTCTTACTCCCCATGAAGAAAGAATTATATCTAGCAGAAAGATTTCCAAATTGTATTCCTACATTAACTCAAAGTTGAATCATTCTGGTGGTATTCCTCCTCTGCAAAAAGATGGCTCTTTTGCATTGTCTGACAAGGACGAATGTGATTGTTAAACCAATATTTCGCCTCAGCATTTAGGATGACTGTATTTTATCAAGCTTTCCTTCGAGAATAATAAGTCCCTTGATTTTATTGATATCTCCTATAACACATTAAAATGTCTGCAAAAGTTGCCTTCCTCTTGCACTTTATCATCAGATGGCTTTCCTGCCCTTTTCCTTAAATCAATAGCTCCATCTATTGTTTTTCCCTTATCCATTCTATTTACGCAATCTTTGAGTAAGGGTCAGATTCCAATGATCTGGGAAGTTGCTTTTGTTCATCCTCTTTTTAAAAAAGGACTTTGCAGTTTACCATCTAACTATAGGCCCATTTCTCTCACTTCAGTCATTGGTAAGGTCATGGAAAAATTGCTGGTAAACTCAATTATGTTATTCCTCCAATCAAACCATCTAATATCAAAAAATCAGTTTGAATTCATGTCAAGACGTTCTACCTGTTCTCAGTTGCTCGCTACGCTAAATGATTGGACATTGGCTGTAAACAATCATGCCTAAGGTTGATGCTGTCTATATTGATTTTGCTAAAGCTTTTGACTCCATTTCTCATGTTAAACTGCTGACAAAGATTCATGCTTATGGTATCGATTCAAATTTGCTTAACTGGATATCAAATTTTCTTAGTGAACGTACACAATCTGTTTACATTGGAAATACCTTTTCAAAGTTTCTTCCAGTGCTCAGTGGAGTCCCTCAGGGCTCTGTCCTTGGTCCTTTGCTATTTTTGCTATTTATAAATGATCTTCCTGACTGTATGACATTTCAACTAGAAAACAAAATTTTTGCAGATGACACAAAAATTTATTGTACTCATTCTGTCCATCAATCTCCTGTATTTACAGATAGTTTGTCATCTTTTTGTGATTGGTCTAAAAAATGGCAACTTACTGTCGCTTATCACAAATGTAATATGGTGATAGTATTCTGCCAAGGGTAAATCGTGTCACTGATCTTGGTGTTGCTTTGCTTCTGACCTCAAACCAAGTGTCCAGTGTTCTCATATAGCTGCGAAGGCTTTCGGTCGTCTTTCTTTGTTAATGAAAGGTTTTCTAACTTCTGATGTATCCATCTTGATCCTAGCCTACAAAATTTATGTTCGTCCCATACTGGAGTACAACTCTCCTGTCTGGAATCCCTGGCTTATTTCTGGTATTAAGTGTGTAGAAAGAGTGCAGCGTTACTTCACTCGTGCCCTTTGTAAGCGAGTTGGGCTTTCTCATCTGTGTTATTCTATATGACTGCAAAATTTTAATCTTCGGTCACTGGAATACAGAAGGGTGTATGTGACCTTGTGCAGTGCTACAAGACTGTGTATAAGCTGGTAGATTTACCTATGGAAGATTTTTTTCTCATTGACTTCAACTACCACAATCTACCGGGTCACTCCCTTAAATTGAAACCCGTTGGTAGTTTGTCAGTCTACAGTTGTAGGTATAATTCTTTTCTCACAACGAGTTATAAAAGTGTGAAACTCATTACCATCAAATGTTATTGAAGCCACAAGCCTCGATGCCTTCAAGTCACGCCTGTCTAAAATTGACTTATCAAGTTTTTGTAAAGTGTATCATTTCTAGGTGCATGTACATGCCATTATTTACCTCAGTGTACTTTTTGTACCTGTAAATCAATCAATCAATCAATCAATCAAACAATTGCAGAGGATGCTGACTGTGCATCCCAATTGTTTCACAAATGATACATTGATGATGGTGTTGTTGCTGGCCCCATTGTGGCCATTGCTCGTGTTCTTGCCATTATCCAAGACCGTGGACCACCACTTGGCCTTTACATCAACATCACCAAGTGTGAATTATTCAGTTTAAATGATCTCAGTACCTTCCCAGATGAGATGAAGCGATCCAATGTGCCCCACTTTGAGATTCTGGGGGCTCCCATAGGTGACCTAGTGTTCTACGCAAAGTTTGTGGCCCAGAAGCAGTCAGAGGCCTCAGCAGTTAGAAGCTGTGGGCTCTATCGACCCCCAGGTAGCCTTACTTCTTCTTAGACAATGTGGGAGCTATTGTAGACTGGTGCACCTATCTAAAAATACTCCACCTCCCCTAGTTAAGGAGGCCTTTGCCCTGTTTGACAATCGCGTGCAGCAATGCTTCTCAGAATGCACTGCAGTGGATGCTTCTGCCTCCAACTGGCAGCAGGCACAACTGAGCTTAAAGAGGGGGGGGGGGCTTAGGGCTTCGGCGCCTATCTTGCCGTTCCCCTGCAGCATACATAGTTCATTTCAGTCTTCAGGCCTTTCCCCTTCGTCCGGTAAGTATCTGTCCTCTTCCGTTGACCTTTACAACAGCATTGTAGACCCCCAGGATTCCCTTACCCCTGAGTTGGTAGGCAATTCCCATCTTGCACAGAAGGTTTTATCTTCCAAGATTGTAGACCGACAGTTCAGCAACCTTCTTCACAGCGCAACCTTGAATGACAGGGCTTGTCTTTTGTCCATCTCTTCCCCTCACCCCTCTGCCTGGCTGTCCGTCACTCCCTCCCCTCAACTCAACCTCCACTTGGAGCCTGCAAAATTTCAAGTGGCACTAAAGTTGTAGTTGGGTATCCCAGTGGTCCAAGGTCAAAGTTGCCCTCACTGTCCTTCCTTTGTGTTGGATGACTTTGGCCATCACTCCCTCAGTTGTAAGCATGGAGGGGATGTGGTTTTGCGCCATAATAAGCTCTGGGATGTCTTTCTAGACTTCTGCCAATGTGCTTGCCAGAGTCCATGTCTGGAAATGGGCTGTGGGGCTGGGTACACCAATTCACAATCCCGCCCTGCAGATGTTCTTGTCCCTAACTGGGACCGTGGCAAACCTGCTGCCTTTGACTTGTCCGTCACGTCCACGCTACATCCAAGTGTTTTGCTAGAAGCGAGCATGACGGCACGTTCGGCAGCCCTTGTGGCCGAGAACAGAAAGCACAAATACAATGACAGGAAGAGTGAGGAACTGGGTTGGGTGTGCATCCCACTTGTGGTCGAACCCCAACCTAGGGGAGGGACTACCTGTAACCATGAGGAGGCATACACAGACGAAATTAAGAGCATACGAGTTCAATCTGCCATGCCGCTAGAGTTGTATAGTGCACTGAATTGGCAATTCTGTGTATCCTCTGTAGAAACCTGGAGATTGAAGAGGTTAATAGCATCTACGACATAATGGCTGGTCACCAAATCTGGGGAAGATGAGCTAATTGAACCTAGGTATGCAGCAGTGGAGTGAACAGCTATGATCTTAAGCCAAGACCTCCTCTGCTGAGACTTAAGCGGGAAGTGATAATTATTATTATATTGCATGGATTATATTGCATGGATACACATAATAAATACCTACACATGTGGGTATTTATTATTGTATCCATGCAATATAATATTTTATAATGTATTGCATGGATACACATTTTTAAAAAAATATGCAAGTAATCTGACTACTCATGCTCAAATAAAGATACAGTCCTAGACAGGATAGCTCTGGCATTAGCTCTGAGAGCCAGGCTGAGCCTACCATATAAACTGGTGGTGGCTTTGGAAAGGGACCAGCCCATTCTCACTGCAGGGTGGTTTGCTATCCGAGACAAACATCGCCTAGCCTCTGCTCCCCAACATCCGTGCGTTTCAATTGCCAATGGGATGCATACCCATCCAAGTTCTTGGCATTTTTCTTGATGCTTATGCTTTTCAGCTGCCTGAGCGGTTGATCCTTATTTAAAATTTAAGATAATAAAAATAATTACATCACAATTTTATGGGCGGCCCACCCTTGCAAAAGACACAGAACACAAAACACGGAGAATACCTTATAAAGTAAAATTGGATTCAAGTGACGCTATTGTCAAATGACTAATTTCATATATTCCAAAGTCGAATATCTCGCAAAAAAAGTACGTACATAATAAATTTATAAAACTGTAACCTACATTTGTGATTATCTTGTAAATGAAAGACACTTGTTTTTCCATGTCAGCCTCCCTTTCTTCAGATTACTGTCATTCGATATACAGTTGATCTAGCCTTATCTGTTACCAAAGCAATCAAAACACACTAACATTGCTCTTAGAGGAAGAACTAAAACACATAATCTTGTAATGCTGACAAATACAAGTTACACTTTTCACAACAAACTATTGTTCAGCAAGTCTCTTGTGAGGAGGTTTGTCATAGAGTTTAATATTCGGATTTTTGAGTAGCTTCTGGTATTCTTGCTTGGCCACTTGTTCTTTCTTTCTTGCTTGATCTATCAGTACAGCACTGCGATAGCCTAAGAGTGTTTGTGTGTGTGTGTGTGTGTGTGTGTGTGTGTGTGTGTATGTATGTATGTATGTATGTGAATACATTGTTTGAATATTACATTGTTTGAATATTAATATGAAATATTGCGGATAGGAAGCAACAATCTTGAAATACATCTGAAGATGAACAGTAAATATAAAGTTATCTATGACACAATCAAACAATACACATGGTATCTCACCAAAAAAATCAAGCTTGAACATTTCCAGGGTGGGGGGGGGGGGGGGGGGGGAGTGTTAAAGCTGCCTCATGCATCAATAAATGGCAACAACATGTGAATGGCCCTAACATTTATACAGAGCTGTCCTCAAGTTAAAAATTTGCAGAGATGTACACTAAGCATTGCTTTTACTATATAAGTTGCAAGCCAAGTTGTGCTATCGTGGGTATGAATTGGGTTAAAAAAAAGCATTTTCAATAACGGGGTAATGTTGTGTTCCGAAAAATATAAGATACACAATCTGTAAGTAACAGCAGATTTACTAGTCAGTGGGCTATGGTATAAATTCTTTATATCTTTAAGAAACGGCTACAAAGCAGTTCTAAATGGCTGATGAGTTACGTTTATGTCACCTTTTTCTCATACCTGAACTGTTTCACACGAATAGCCCAGTGATGACAAGCTAAGAAAGTTGCAATGCTAAGTAGTTTCGTTAAAAACATCAGCAATGCTGCAACTTGAAACCTCTGCAAATTTAATTTCTCGGCGATGCAGCCAAGTATTGTGATTATTAATAGAAAAGGAATACCCACCTGGCACCTTGATCGACTTGTAAGTTTGCAATGAAAGCAGTACATGTTGGGTTTCCCCACTATGATAAACAATCACTTAGCTCCTTATGCAAGGAAACGCGGATAAGCTCCTGCCTGAAATGAATGCATGCAAATACCTATTTTAAGCCTCTAAAAACGAGTGTAGACCTTTATGAAACCAATCATATGTTATACTCCCGTTTCATTCTTTAAAAGAGTCCCAAAATTGATCATTGTCAATGGCTTTCTTCACCCAATGCTCAATTTTATTTTTAATTGCTAAATACAGTTTATGCAAGATGTTGTAGGTAATAATCATTAAAATTATGAAAGACGCAAAAATATGTTAACAGTGGCGGGTTATATTCCTGTCTTCGTTTCTGATTAATACAATCCATTTGTAACACATATCATCATGTCGACGGCAGTGACAGTTACAGATTGCAATGGCACATAAGACAAGACAATACGAATATTGAACCCAGCAATAATGTATTACATTACAGGAGTAGCTTCTTAACAAATCAAGTAGGAATGCTGAAAAATGCATTTATATTTAGTGCCAGTTCTAGTGTCAATTGCTTGAGAGCTGCAGTTTAGATCTACTATGGTTCAAAATCATTTGCCAAAGGTAAACTCATAAGTAAAACATGGAGTAAGAAAGTAAATCTTGTCTGAGCTACAACTGCATGCTCAAACACCAATCCATAAACTTTTCTTACTTTGCTTCACTGCAGGCATTTTTGATAGATAAAACTACAGCTTTACTACAATCCAAGCTTAGGGAATGCAACACCAGCTGCTAAAATCCAGGCTGTTGGCAGGAGCGATTTTGTTTAGGAAGCAATGTATTTCGCAATTGCTTCTAGATCTCACACTATAATGGCTTTTTATAATGAGCTGAAACCAACATGGAGACTAGATGAAGTACTGTGAGTGTTCCAAATATTGTCATTTGTGCTGTTGCAGCATTTCATGTCATTCAGATGACAGTGAACATTTCTAAATTTACTGCACATGTACACATACACAACTTGTGCTTCCATGCACATGCATTTCCCAGACAGAGAGAAATGCGTACTTTCTTTGATGGTGGAGAACATTCCCTGCTTTGTCCCATCAGGTGTAAAGGGGGTCTGTGTTGGGTGCCTGACCAGAGGGGGAATGCCCAATACAGTTCTGAATGATGGCAATTTGAGGAGCAAGATTTGGCTCAATGAAAATGCTGATGAAGTCAGCCAGTACATAAAAAGTCCCTGACAAGAACAAGTACAACGTTCAGAACAACTTTCTATACAAAACTACACAAGCAGTCTTACAGATGGGAAGGTGGCTGTGACAGGAATAAGTAGAATGGCCATTGCTCTGAAAAATACTTTCATTTTCTCAGTCTGAGGATTTGTCACCCCAGTCTCTCCACCAAGCTGTATAATTTAGAACCATGTGAATGATGCATGTGTATGAGAATAAAGAATACATACCGGGTGAAACAAGAACTTGAAGGTGCATGTACATGTACATACAGTCATGCAAGAAACATGCACATACAGACATGCAAGAAACATGTGCAAGGTAGCAGAAAACGTGTACATGCGAAGTAGCAGAAACAAAAATATCTATGACAGTTTATGAGCTGATAGGTCTCACACACCCACCAACACACTCACTACATGGCACTTAGCAATATTTCATCACCTACACAATTTTCAGCATTGCATTTGAGGACTTGCAATTAAAAAATTTGTTTTAATAACTTTGTGACTATAGAGCATTAAAAATAGCCTCCCCAAACAATCCACAGACCCACTTTTGCTGAGCTGGAGTGCTGATTTGAAAAACAAAACTGTAAAGGCATAAGATACTAAGCCTTACCAACACCTGAATTTGTCCACACAATTATTCTGGAAGTTCACAAATAAGCACAAAGCTTTTAACTCAATATTCTGACCAGTTAGCCAAATATTATTCGTAATAATTAGGGTCATGGAAACAAATTTGGATTATAGTAAACAGTTAAGTAACTATATGAAGACTTTTAAATAAACATGTAGCTTGTCATTGAATAAGTTAAGCAACAGCTGGTTATTGACTTCTAATAACCGATTAGTGTCCACAGATGCGCACACGCCTCTATGTACATAAGTTCCATGGATGCGCACACACCTCTATTTACATAAGTTCCATGGATGCGCAGAAGCATACAGCACATTTAGTGTACTGTATATGTTATAGCAACATTTAGTTGTACTGTATATGTTAGCAACATGTACAAGTCGTTTTTCAGTACTCCATACCAGCTATGAGGTTTCATCACAGCTCAGGCTCTGTTTTAGCAGTTTTGTTTTTGTGACAGTTTTGTTTTTTGTGACAAAAAAGGTGACAAATACCACACTAATTAGCAGTACACAAATAAATAATTAATTTTTAATTCAGCTGCAAGTGGGTCACAGCTCAAAACTCAAAAGCAATAGTTGACCGTAAAGAAGTACTGGGCAAGCTTGCTGGACGATGATTACAGTCTCTCCAGCAACAGTGGCAGTGATGACACCAGACCTGTAATAATGGAAGTTCAGAGACATTCGGTCACAGTGGACTTGTTCAAATAGGAAATAGGGCAATTATTATATTTAGAACACACCCTTAGTTTGGCTATCTATTTGTACAGCTGAAACTCATATGCATATAGAATTATAGCAAGTCAGTTCACATATAAATACATGTATGCTTATACTGACACAACCGACATCACATATACCTGTCCTTGAAACGATTTGACAACATCAACATGCCAATAAGGAATTCTGTTTGTGCACAACTTCATCTCCATGTTTAGTGTACAAACACACCTACACAGACCTTCCTCCCTATGCCCTGCGCACACACACCTGGGTTATTCCATGAGAGATCACCCAGTGATGCTGCCATTTTAACACCACACACCCTCAGATTTGGATGACATTTGGTACATATGTTTGTCATGGTTGGGGAAAGTGACCAAAAAAATTATCACCTCTCTGCTCTTATCTGATCTACTAATTTGAGGGAGTATTGGGCATGGTTTAGGTGATATGGCTCTGAATCAAACTACAAACTCAGGAAGCTAATGGGTCACAAACCAGCTAGATAACAACATATGCATTCCACCTCCAGAACGAACAGTAACTGGAAACAACCCCAAACTAATCCCATATACACAATAATGAATAGCATGTGTAATGTTACAGCCACTAATACTGAAATGTTACAGCCACTAATACTGTAATGCTACAGCCACTAATACTGTAATGCTACAGCCACTAATACTGTAATGTTACAGCCACTAATACTGTAATGCTACAGCCACTAATACTGTAATGTTACAGCCACTAATACTGTAATGCTACAGCCACTAATACTGTAATGTTACAGCCACTAATACTGTAATGCTACAGCCACTAATACTGTAATGCAACAGCCACTAATACTGTAATGTTACAGCCACTAATACTGTAATGTTACAGCCACTAATACTGTAATGCTACAGCCACTAATACTGTAATGTTACAGCCACTAATACTGTAATGTTACAGCCACTAATACTGTAATGCTACAGCCACTAATGCTGTAATGCTACAGCCACTAATACTGTAATGTTACAGCCACTAATACTGTAATGTTACAGCCACTAATACTGTAATGTTACAGCCACTAATACTGTAATGTTACAGCCACTAATACTGTAATGTTACAAGCCACTAATACTGTAATGTTACAGCCACTAATACTGTAATGTTACAGCCACTAATACTGTAATGCTACAGCCACTAATACTGTAATGTTACAGCCACTAATACTGTAATGCTACAGCCACTAATACTGTAATGCTACAGCCACTAATACTGTAATGTTACAGCCACTAATACTGTAATGCTACAGCCACTAATACTGTAATGCGACAGCCACTAATACTGTAATGTTACAGCCACTAATACTGTAATGCAACAGCCACTAATACTGTAATGCGACAGCCACTAATACTGTAATGTTACAGCCACTAATACTGTAATGCAACAGCCACTAATACTGTAATGCAACAGCCACTAATACTGTAATGCAACAGCCACTAATACTGTAATGCTACAGCCGCTAATACTGTAATGCTACAGCCACTAATACTGTAATGTTACAGCCACTAATACTGTAATGTTACAGCACTAATACTGTAATGCTACAGCCACTAATACTGTAATGTTACAGCCACTAATACTGTAATGCTACAGCCACTAATACTGTAATGCTACAGCCACTAATACTGTAGCCACTAATACTGTAATGTTACAGCCACTAATACTGTAATATTACAGCCACTAATACTGTAATGCTACAGCCACTAATACTGTAATGCTACAGCCACTAATACTGTAATGCTACAGCCACTAATACTGTAATGTTACAGCCACTAATACTGTAATGTTACAGCCACTAATACTGTAATGTTACAGCCACTAATACTGTAATGCTACAGCCACTAATACTGTAATGTTACAGCCACTAATACTGTAATGTTACAGCCACTAATACTGTAATGTTACAGCCACTAATACTGTAATGCTACAGCCACTAATACTGTAATGTTTACAGCCACTAATACTGTAATGCTACAGCCACTAATACTGTAATGTTACAGCCACTAAACTGTAATGTTACAGCCACTAATACTGTAATGTTACAGCCACTAATACTGTAATGTTACAACCACTAATACTGTAATGTTACAGCCACTAATATTGTAATGCTACAGCCACTAATACTGTAATGTTACAGCCACTAATACTGTAATGTTACAGCCACTAATACTGTAATGTTACAGCCACTAATACTGTAATGTTACAGCCACTATACTGTAATGTTACAGCCACTAATACTGTAATGTTACAGCCACTAATACTGTAATGTACAGCCACTAATACTGTAATGCTACAGCCACTAATACTGTAATGTTATAGCCACTAATACTGTAATGTTACAGCCACTAATACTGTAATGTTACAGCCACTAATACTGTAATGTTACAGCCACTAATACTGTAATGTTACAGCCACTAATACTGTAATGCTACAGCCACTAATACTGTAATGTTTACAGCCACTAATACTGTAATGTTACAGCCACTAATACTGTAATGTTACAGCCACTAATACTGTAATGCTACAGCCACTAATACTGTAATGTTACAGCCACTAATACTGTAATGCTACAGCCACTAATACTGTAATGTTACAGCCACTAAAACTGTAATGTTACAGCCACTAATACTGTAATGTTACAGCCACTAATACTGTAATGTTACAACCACTAATACTGTAATGTTACAGCCACTAATATTGTAAATGCTACAGCCACTAATACTGTAATGTTACAGCCACTAATACTGTAATGTTACAGCCACTAATACTGTAATGTTACAGCCACTAATACTGTAATGTTACAGCCACTAATACTGTAATGTTACAGCCACTAATACTGTAATGTTACAGCCACTAATACTGTAATGCTACAGCCACTAATACTGTAATGTTATAGCCACTATACTGTAATGTTACAGCCACTAATACTGTAATGTTACAGCCACTAATATTGTAATGCTACAGCCACTAATACTGTAATGCTACTAATACTGTAATGTTACAGCCA
>JABACO010000081.1:70000-137391 GCA_013339895.1 Ephydatia muelleri
TTCCAGCTCTATAGACAAAAATATTGTACCTTCTATCTGAGCACTTGTTCAGGAATAGTAGTGTAGCAAAGTAATTTGGTAGACAGTACTGTAACACTACATCTACATCTAGTTGTTAGAAACAAGAGATGGAATTCACTGCAAGTGGGAGCAAGAGGCAGAAAGAATGACGAAAAAGTTAGCTAGGTTTAAAGAATTGCGAAAGCATTGTTTCACAAGGTGTTGTGAGTCTCATGTTGCATGATGCATGTATGTATAGAGAACCTGTCATAAGGGAGCTCCACATGCAGAAGTTGTCAATTATATAAAACAATAGAGAGCGACACATTGCGAGTACAAAAGCTCAGTCCCATACAGAAATTGAGAATAGAATCAGTGTCCTCTTAAATATGCATACGAGCAGTTCGATAGAACTGAATGCAAGTGTATGTGCAGAGAACAAGTTCACACCTTGCATGCAATGTACATGAGTTTGTATGTGTGTGTATAGTGTGTACCATCATTAGACAGGTATAATGTTTGCCACGGTGTGTGTGTGTGTGTATGTGGTAGCCGCATGTCCCATATGATGTACATACATCGTGTTTGTCCCCATTGGATTGGTCCTCTATACATACACTTGCAACCTATGTGCAGTCAAAGGAGGATCTACAGAGAAACCAGTCTCATGGGAACTCCACATGCATGAAGAAAATACAGCTACATTTACACAATGTGTGCATGTGCATAAGAGTGTGAGAGTTACTGTGAGGTCATGTTCACATATTCTGCTGTGTGAAATAAGAGACCAAACTCTTTGCAAACTTGTGGTACAGAACTGCATGGACATAGCATAAAGACCACAGGGAAGTGTAGCAAGGTTATGCCAGATGGAAGAATGATGTGAGTACGTACGAGCTTAAAAGCCTTCACACGTCATGTTACATAGTGTTATTCTTTGCCTAGTGTATAACTCTGTGTGTGTGTGTGAGGATGGTGTACCGGCTATTTACATAATGTGTGCACAGGTGTGTACATTCATGCACATGTACGATTTGTGAAAACAGTGTGAGCGAGAAATAAGAACCCAAAGTCACTGCAAGTGGTACAAGCCCGGTCTGTGTGTGTGTGTGTGTGTGTGTGTGTGTGTGTGTGTGAGTGTGTGTATGTGTGTGTGTGTATGTGTGCGTGTGTGCATGTGTGTGTGCACATGTGTGTACATTCATGCACATGTACGATATGTGAAAACAGTGTGAGAAATAAGAACCCAAAGTCTCTGCAAGTGATACAAGCCCAGTCTGTACGTGTGTGTGTGCATGTATGTGCATGTGCATGTATGTGCGTGTGCATGTATGTGCGTGTGCATGTATGTGTGTGTGCATGTATGTGTGTGTGCATGCATGTGTGTGTGCATGTATGCGTGTGTGCATGTATGTGTGTGTGCATGTATGTGTGTGTGCACAGGGGTGTACATTCATGCACATGCACGATTTGTGAAAAAAATATGAGAAATAAGAAACCAAAGTCTCTGCAAGTTGTACAAGCCCAGTCTGTGTGTGTGTGTATGTGTGTGTTTTTGCATGTATGTGTGTGTACATGTGTGTGTGCACAGGCGTGTAAATTCATGCACATGTACATGTACGATTTGTGAAAACAGTGTGAGAAATAAGAACCCAAAGTCTCTGCAAGTGGTACAAGCCCAGTCTGTGTGTGTGTGTGTGTGTGTGTGTGTGTGTGGCGTGGGCGTATTTGTGTGTGCAAAGATACAGCAGGTAGGTGTGTGGCAGGTAACAATGTTCACGTGCTACATGTATGTGAGCTAAGTATATATAGCCACTTTTCATTTTCTCGGAAACTGACCCAAATGGTTATAGTTGTATGAAAAGCAGAAACAACAAAAAATGCTTTCAACTAACCTTACTTTCGTCCTTGATGATCGTCATGCGCATCCACGCATCTTGATGCTTCACCCAGAGTTTCTCACGTTTCATCAATTGGATCAATCAGTTTCCATAAAATGGTCGAATAATCTTAGAGTTACTTTCCAAAAGGTTTGAAACATAAAAGTCGCTTTCTTTCAAAGTTATGTCACAAGACAGTAACACAACTGCAAAATTTGCAAATCTAATTTAGGGGTGTGATGCGTTTTCGTAACATAATTTAATGTGGGCACTAATCTGTTAACTTGCCACAATGGTGGCTAGTGCAGTTGAAATTTTTGAATCGTCTGAGAATTTTTGAATTTTAACTATTGAGAACGAACAATTGCAGTAATTTGTTATGAAAATTGTTTGAGTTTGGTTATACTCAAATTACTATACTGGATATTATTAGACTTCGCCAATAAAGCATTTTATTTTATTTGAATTTAATCATAATTGTGGTAGCTTCTAATTTATTCACCATTATCTAATATAGAAAATTGATACATGAAAAATCATTTATTGACTCATTTAAATATGGAGTAATAAGTGTTGCACTAATTTGTGAGCATGCCATACTATCACTTTCACACAGCATTCCTGACTCCCCGATTGTAAAGAACTAGAATTTCGTTGCGCAACTTTTGTACATGTAACACACTCCAACTGGCTCACTGCAGATTTGGAACATCCCCAGACATCTCACACACACCTTATCAAATGCACACACCACCCACACCCACCATGCAAGTATCATGTCCAAGGTCCAACACACACATGCACACGCCCTCACCTCTATTGTGGCCATGAAAGAAAGGCAGGACAGTACGGGCAACACATAGTAGGGGTCGGACACAGTCAAGTCCATGAACCACAGCATGCCTCCTGTCTTCATGCTTTCAATGGGAACACTGGCCATTTCACGAATGGCTACAATATATGGAGAGGGGCATCATAATACACAATGCATACAAATGGCTACAATGTATGGAGAGGGGCATCATAATACACAAAGCATACAAATGGCTACAATGTATGGAGGGGGCATCATAATATACAATCCTTACAAATGGCTACAATGTATGGAGGGGGCATCATAATATACAATGCATACAAATGGCTACAATGTATGGAGAGGGGCATCATAATACACAATGCTATTGTGAGATATCGATAAGTGGTGTATAAGGAAGGTGGATGGTTTTAGTCACATCTTTGTTTAGCCACATACCATGCAAAAGCGCTGCAACCACACTGCTTTATTACGTATACACACTGGCCCCATAGACACATGCATACACACTGGTCCCATACACACGTGCATACACACTGGCCCCAAACACACTTGCACACACACACACACACACACACACACACAATGCACGCACATGCACACGTACACGTACACGCACATGCACACACACACACACACACACACACACACACACACACACGCACACACATGCACACACACACACGCACACACACACAAAATAAACTCACACACACACACATACACATATACACACATACACACACAAGACACAAAAACCTAATAAAAAAGCTCACCAACAAAGAAGCTGATGAAGATGGGCAGCTGTACGAGTGGCATCACCATCATCTTGAAGGGGTTGCACTTGTGCTGCTGATACAGCGAGTACAGTCTAGCCGTCTGCTGAGAGGCCAACGCCGTGTTCCCCGCCTGGTTGTGCTCTCGGACCTTCTGCATTATCGCCTCAGCCTCAGGACGCACGTTATTCAGACGCACGGAGTTGGCCTGCAGCCGTACCCCGAGAGGAAAGAGGGCGAGACGGAGGATTACGGTGGAGGCTGCTATGGCCGCCCACCAGGGGAGCGACGTATGAGTGTGGAGGACATCGAGGGCCGTCTGCAAGATCCCCACGGGCCCGTATCCGCCCAGACCCATGCTAGCGAGGTCCCCTTGGGCGGGAAGGTGGTCCGCCGCTGAGGAGACGGCGTCGGCCATCCACCGTGCTTGGTTGGAGGTCTCGAGCGCAAGAACGTCTGGCAAGGGAGATGCTGCGAGTTCGGCAGCGGTGATGGTGGCCGTGGTTTGGGGCAACAAACCAATCTGGGTGGAACTGACAACCTCTGGAACGCTACCAGTGACTGTCGCCTCGGCCCCAGAACTGAAGCCCCTGCTCCAGCCGGCTGGAATGATGGTGACAAGCGTCTCGGTCCGTTGGCACCATGTGAGTCCCCGGGAGGCGTTTGCAGATGAGCAATGCGCTAACCGACAGCGAGCACCTGCGTAGCATGCCCGCATCAATCCCGGTGTAATCATGTCCAAAACCACGTGCGCGTTCAGAAAAAGAATTGTCTCGTTCCCAAACGAGTAGTTGGAAATTGGATGTGTCGGATTAGAAACGTCGCACGTGAGCCATACATTGCTATAGAGAGTTGAACGTAATTGGTTGTTAATTGGATTGTAAGAGCCTCTCCCCTTTTTCGAGTTTTTTAAACCGAGACATACGTGGAAACTAAGAGCAGTACCTGGTAGATATTGGTAAGTGGATTCCAAAACGCTAACCATCACGTTAATAGATTGTTCAGAAGTGCGTATGCGCGGTAAAACACAATAAAACTGTATACGATGGGGTTCGTATTAAAGGGCGTCGTTCGGCTCTCTTCTTTTTGTGACGTGAAGGCATTTTGAAAAGAATAACTTCACTTACAAAAAGCGTCAAATCAACAACGCACTAGAGTTAGTCTCGTTCCCAGACCGACACGCGCAGTTGCAGCAGTCTGGAACGAAACTACACTAGAGTAGAGTTTGTCACTGCATGCAGAGATACGATCTCTGCTACATGTATATAAAATCACTACCCATGTGGTGTGAAGTGCCCATTGTTGATCACTTAGGGGTAGTTGCTAAAAGCCTGCAGGTATTACTGATAATTACCAGTATATAGCTTCGGGACTATTTCATCCTTGAAGCGATTATGCCGGTCGACCACTTCTGAAACTGTTGGAGTAATTTTCATTTTTTTAAAAGTGTTCCAATATCCCGATCGCGCGTTATACGTGTCAAGAAGATTTAAAATCGGGGACCGCGTGCGAGGACGGCCACACGATTTTGTGAAACTAAAAAAGAAATAAGAAAAAAGAAAAATATATAATAACCGTCTTGTTCAATATCGACTAAAGCCAGAGATAGTATAGACTATCTCCGCTAAAGCTAAACGTTATGATCGTCAAGAGTTTCGGGTCGGGTTTGTAAATTATATACACGGGTCATTCCAATATGATAGTTGGCAAATACCAGTAAAGAAAAGAGCTCTTGCCAGAACGTGCCTGTGCTGCTTGTGGGTGCATAACGACAAAACTCCTGTGCAAATTTAACCCATTAGTATACAGGCAGTAAAAATCGAAAACTTATATTTATCAATTCGGGTCACTGTTGCACCAATTAAATAATAGCACACACTTCCCTCTATCTAACGATGTTATCTAAATCCATAGCCGCTTGTTATACATGATATAAATTTATTATCATCCATGTGTCGGCAAAACTCTACTAAACCTTGCCGCAAAAAAATATCTGGATTGTTGGGAAGAAAACAACATGCATGTGGGCAACTACATGCACGGTGCCTTTCTGGTACCTTTTAAAAACCTAGTATGCATTTGTTCAAACTGTGACGCTTTTTGCCAAGATGTGATTTACAGCCCTGTATACAGGATTTCTTTCTTTTTTTTTTAGTTGTTGTTGTTGTCGGAATTCGTTTTTGTAGTGTATTGATGGGAGCGCAAAGCAGTTAGTTTTTATTTTTTATTTTATTTTTTTAATCCCATTCGTTTCCCGAAATGATCGATATATTTTGGTTGCACACTGCTTCATTTTTCAACTGCAGTTTGGCTAGTAGTATGTATAGTTACCAGTGTACGTGCAAAATAAGACAACTTATGGAGTTAATATTGTCCCCGTGGAAAAAGTATCCTGCATGGGATCGGTTGTCCCCCTCCCACACATACACACACACACACACACACACACACACACACACACACACACACACACACACACACACACACACACACACACACACACACACACACACACACACACACACACACACACACACACACACACGAATATGATGCCAAACTGAATGATCAGTTAACGGATTTAACTATTTTGCAAGCGTCTTCAAAAGATCAGAAGGTTTCCTCCTGAAGAAAAACAAAACAAACCTTTAAAAAGTACAACACACGCGGTATACATGTAGCTGAACTCATGCATGGAGAGGGTAATAGCAGTTAGGTGTTACGTTGCAGCCTGCGTACATATCACCTGAAGGTACATGTACGTGTTCATGTTCACTTCAGCTTAGAGAATGCTGACTGAATAGCACGCGTGCAAAGTAATATTCATGACACGCTAAATCATTATTATGTTATACACTGTTTTTGTGATATGTACTACATTCCTCAGTTTGCATATATGCATGCTTCGTGGTGTATTCATCTTGCACTGACTTTTCCATATTGTACCCGTACCTTGTTGTGCGCGACAGGTCCCCGTCGAGTCGGTGAATAGTAACTGAATAAAAATACAAACTCTTCTATCAACAAAGCTATTGCATGTCATATCAAGATGTAAGAAACCTGTAAAAGGGGAAGAATGATCCTTGGATATTATACCGGGGGAGAGGGGGGAGGAGGGGAGGGGGGGCTGGCGGAGATATATTTTACGATTAAATATCCGTTTACTTTCTCTTCTAAAAACCCTATGGAAACTTGAGCTACCTACTTTAACTCAGGGCATGAAAACATGCGTGTGCAGTTGGTTTTCAGTTCTGGAGACTGGAGTACAGTAACTTTTCTGAATTTCAGTGTACCCAGGTCCGGGATCACACCCTAAAACACAAGTACAAGTACAGTGCAATTTTCATTAAAAAAACAATCACAGTAATTTTTCTCTGCGCTGATGAGCTGCATGTGCTGCTGCTTTGTAAGCACTACATGTCTGAAATTAAGTTATACGGTTGTCAAAATCAGCAGATTGGATTAGTGGAGAGCATGGTACTGCCCAATAAGTAGTGCATCTTTAGCAATTCAAGTGGTTGTTCTTTTCATCGCCCCTACCCTGTGCAGTCCAGGTGTGGAAATAATCGAGATTCAGATTGGTACGAAAATTGACGTTATACATGGTATCAAACATTAACAAAAGCAGCAGCCGATCAAAGCAAAAACAGCATGCCGTGTTAATTAAGAACGTATATAGATCGCGATACCGTTAATTGGTAAACGATGTGCGCACAACTGTGTGTGAAATATGCCCTAGAGAGCCATGCATGTTCTTTGAGACTATAAAAAGATTCGTGCGTAAGATTGCCTATATACATGATTTAACATTTGAACATATAAAGCGTTTGCCTTGCTTCTGTCACCTCCTGCAATGTGCTGTCAGGGACATAGACAAAGCCAATTTGGATGCTGCAGTAAGTTTTTCATGATTAACAATGCATGCCATATTTATATGATGCCAACTTCCTGCAGGTGCGACAGAAAGCGAAAGCTCTGTGTTCTAAGATTCGATCAAGCCACAAGGCAATCCACATGTTTAGGACAAAACTGGGATATCCTTTTCAGTTTCACTGTAACACGTTGGAGTTCCCTAATGTTCCTGCTCTCCTTGAAGGATGCAGTGCATGACGTCTTGCAAGAGATTCCAGATTTAGAAGCTCAAGAGCTCACCATACGAGAGTATCAATCCCTACAAAGGTGAGCTAAGTGACCACAATTGGGTGTAGTGTGATATATTTTAGCAAAAGGTACTGTGACATGATGAAGCCATGCAGTGATTGTACTCATCAACTGGAAGGGGAAGATTGCACAACATTATCATCAGTGCACGCTGGTAGCTATTGTAGAGCTGCGACATCATTTGGAGCAAACAGTCTCAGCAGCCCAAGGTGCAATAATTGCACTTTGAAATTAATTTAACCATGACATGTATCTTCCACAAAAGGAACAGTTACTGCTGCTCGACAGTTAATTGCTGATATTAACAGACAGTTTTGTTTTGTATTTAACCACCAAAATCCAGACTTCAAACCAATCTACTGTATTGCCACATACTTGGATCCCAGATTTCGCAGCATTCTGCGAGTGCTCAACCTTATGGTGTGGCAATGGACAATGCGCGACAAAATTATGGCATTCATACTATTATTAGAGTCAGAAGAGGCAGAGCCACCTGCAAAGCGCACTTACCTTGAGGAACTATTGTCGAAGGAAGATATGTTGATCCAGGATCCAGGAAAGACAGCAGCCCAATCCACTTGACTCAGAACTGGAGTCTTATCAGATGATACCAAGGGAATGTGATCCACTAGAATTCTGGATAAAAAGAAAAGAGCAGTTTCCTCTCCTTTCTAAAATAGCAGTCGATATCTTAGTTATTCTAGCCAGTTCTGCACCAACTAAGCGTGTGTTTTCTAGAGCAGGCTATGCAAGCAGAAGCAGAAGAAATAGAATTGAAGACCACCAGCTAGAGCGTGAAGTGATGATAAAATATAATGCAGAACTATTTAAACTATAAAGACAAACTACCTCTTCATGTGACCATTTAACTAAATTGTCAACTTAATTTAACTGGGTTATGGCTAAAACTAGTGTAGTTAACTAAAACTTAACTGAAACTATATTGATAAAGTAATGTATGTATTTAACTTAACTGCACAAGAAAAAGAACATTTTTAGTTAACTTGAACTTAACTACTGTTAAAAACCCTTAACTATCCCATCACTAGAACTTCAACGACACACAAGTTACAGATCAGACTAGGTACAGAGACCAGAACTAGATCAAGACAGTTTAACCCACGAGTTGGTTGATGAACCATCTGAAGAAGACCACAATTCAAGGTGCAAGAGAGAAATTTAACATGAGTTTGTATATCAGCACTAAAGGGTACACTCCATGCAGTCAATATTAGGATAATTGAAATCTCCAACACAGAAAACTGTGGATTTGTAGTAGATGGGTAGTGATTTGGAAGAGAGCAAAGGATTCCAGTATCGGTTACACATTAAGGTGGGTTGTAGATACAAATAAAACGATAAACAATATTTCTTGAGAACAGTAATTCAAAAATAAGGCATTCAACAGACTGAAATTCGAGAGACAGGTTGACAGGTACAATTTGTAAGTTGTTATTGATAAACACAATAACACCACCATGACCAAGAGGCCTATCTTTTCTAAGGATCACATAAGGAGAATTTGATAACAAAAAACTATCAGGGATTGCAGCAGTAAGCCAAGACTCAGTTATGAAAGTTATATCATACTCACAAGATTGAAGTACAAAGGTAAAGATGTGCAATTTGCTTAAAATTGAGCGCGCATTAAATAGCTTACACTTAAGCATGCCATGATTTACCTCAGCTCCCTATGCATGGGATTGAGAAGGTGTTTCATTTGACACCTGTCTCATCTTAACTGACCATTGGGAAACTGGTCCACGTCTGTAAATATAATGATCAATTCCTGTCTCATTTTTCTTTGTCCGCAAAGTGTCATATAGGCCACAAATATGAATTCTCTCAATAGCGGTATAGCTGGGGCGCACAAAGATCTCCTTAAATTTTTCAGAGCCCTTAAGAAGCTTTGCCTTTCGAAGTATTGCAGACCTCTGAGTAGCATTTGAGAGATGGACCTTCAATAGACGCGGTTTGCCATTTATAGGCTCTTTCCCTAGTCTGAAAGCTTCAATTGGAGTCACGCGGTCATCAACCAAAAAACCAAAAAGTTCTTTGAGACTACCTGTTGCACCAACACTAGACAAATAAGAAGGGGACCTAGGGGATCACCTTGTTGAACAACTATTTCTGAGGAAATAGTACCCAAAGGGTGCCACAAGGCAGGATGCTGACTGTAGCACCATGAGGACCATGGGAGTAGTTCTGGAAAGTGAAGGCCACAGGCATCGAGGACAGCCTGTCTGGATACCCGATTGAAAGCATTGTGTAAGTCAATATTCAGGACTGCAAAATCTGCATCATGCCAATGTTCATCCACACAGCCTCTCAGACCATGAATTATCTTCTCTGCACCTGCAGGACAAGCTACCCCAAGCTGAAGAGGAGCCAGGAAGTCATGAGCCTTTTCCTTGGTGATCACACATAGGCATTTCCCAGACAGACGCATAATGGCTTCTCCAACTGCAATGGGCAGGATGTCTGGGGGGCAATTGGGTTTGTTCTTTTCCAAGGCCACCAGGTTACCCCCTGCGAGGAACCTAGCCACTTGTACAGGACAGGAACCTTGCCAGAGATAAGTATGTTGACCACATCCCTATGCACTGCCCAGATCAGGAACTGAAGTGGAACCTCTGCTGCTTCTATCAGGTGCTGTATGCAAAGACCCGAGGGACCACATGCTGTGTCAATTGGGAAGGAGTGCAAAAGGGCCATGAAATCAAAGTCTGGTGGAAGGCAAGGGGCAGCTGAGAGAGGTGCTGTGGGAAGAGTTGGGGGGGTGCCTTTGGGATGCAGGAGATTCCATGTGGTATTGTTGTTGGGGGCCAGGCTAGAGGAAGTTAGAACCTGACAGGCCTTAGAGAGGAGTCCCTCCCTAGCAAGAGAGACTGCTGCCTGGATTGCTGAAGATTTGTGGTTAGGGTTGGGATGGGGACCAGAGGAAAGATGATTGGATGCTCGATTCCATAGTGCACTGAACTCACCATTGGATCATTGGGCGCATAGATGACTGATAGGCACAGGCTTGTGATGGCGGCCTCCATGCTTTGGGGCAAGAAGAAGGCATTTAGGCAACATGAACACTTTAAGCCAGACATCCTCAGCGATATCATGCAAGGCAGACCTCAAGGCAGAACACAAAGCAAGGGCAAACACAAGTCTATCCTTCACAGGGATGTGTCGGACTGTACGGCCTGGTAGTTTACAGACAGAATCAAATGTGGGCAGGGGGACAGGAGGGTCGGCCCCTTGAACATGGAGAAGTGACTGAATAGGAGGCATTGCAGAGGCATGTGAGCATTTCAGAAGGTGAGAGGAATGGTATGAATTAGCCACCAGCCACCAGCTGCTGGCAATTAGGACAAACGGATCATGTTCTTGAAGCCAAGGGCCAGGGACTGCACCAGAGAAGAAACCCTGAGCATGTAAGGTCATTTGCTGACGCCACATAATGGGAGCATTGAGTTGTTGGCAGCCTTGGACTGGACAGGATTTCTTACGGCTTGAGGACGAGACCTCAAACCGCTGAGAAGGAACTGTGCCAGCAGTGGATTGTTAGCACTAAATGCCAAGGGAGGTGAGGCAGGGGACGGCGGTGCTGACAACAGTTGTGGTGAAGGCAGTTGGTGATGTGCTATGATAGATGAGGGGCCCGGGACTGGAATGACCATTGCTCAAACATGGGAGTGGGGCAACCATTGATGGAAATGGGGTGTGTGGAGGCATCGGAACATTAGAGGTAACCCCCATAGAGGGGGTGTAGAGAGAGAGTGGCCTAATAACATTGCAAGCCTGTTCATCCGTGAGAGAGGGCTGACTCTGAGGTGAAGGCATCCAAGGCATGGATGGCTGTGAAAATGGTCCCTGTTCGCTGGGGAGAGAATGTGAGCATTGGATTGAAGAAAAGCCTCTAGTTGTGGTGATGATGCAGGTAGGATGACAGCATTTGAGGGAGCAATGTTAACACAATTTCCCACTCTCCCTGGGTAGCAGTTCACACAAAGGCGCTCTTCCCGATAGCACTTGCATGACATGCAACGGGCACCAGAGGAGTGGCACTTGCAACAAGTGGCCGATTGTGACTCCGGTTCCAGGGAGGGTGATGAGGGTAGTTGGAACTGGAATTTGTTGTGGATGAAGTGGGAGCATGAAGGATTTGGAAGAATGAGAGGGCCCCTGTCCTGGTGATTTAGGCTCTGGGATTAATGCTGGTAGCTGGGTTTGACCATGCAACTGCTGGGCAACTAAAGATGATGAAGGAGGGATGGATAATGAAGATGTAGAAGGAAGTGGTGATTCCGCCAACGGATATGGTAGAGGTACAGTTGAATTAGGATGAGGTTGGATTCGACAATGAGTGTGACTTGCATTTGTAGGTAGTGAAGTGGGAGGCAGCTGTGGCAATGGTTGTAACAGAGGCAGCTGCTGGGAATCAGGAATGAGGAAGTATGCTGGTAAGGTGGTTGTGAGCTTGCAACACTGTATTATTGTCATTATAGTGGAGATACACAGCATACAGACACAAATGCATACACAAATAACTACATATACAGTACAGATCCTATGGGTGTTGGGGCACTGAAGCAAAGTGGGCACTATCGCAGCTAGCCTCTCGCTTGGCCACACGTCAGAACTGCCCAAAGTCTGCAGCTGTCACAGCCCTATATCAGAGACTGAGCATGACCCTTGTTAGGGCAAATGTGAGGGCTCTTCTTTCAAGGGCCATCTCAGATGCAGGCTACTGAAATATTATTTAGTCTAGGTGGTAGGTTAGTTAATGTTATGTGCTTGTTTATCTGTATTGTTATAATGATATACATATACAACACATATTCATTACACTGATACATAAATAAAACACAAACACACAATTCATGTGGACACCATCCTACTAAGGATGGCCGAAGAAATTGATCTTATGATGCAATTGTTCAGCCTGCCATAAAGATCATTTATAACGACCGACTTTGGCTTGGAGCAGGCGATTGCCAGCCTAGATGCCAACTGAGCAAAACTTTTGACAGCCTCTTGACCCCCATGCACCGTATGTCTCAACAACCAATGGGATGCAAACCCATCCTAATTCCCCACATTTGGCATAATAATAATAATAATAAACATCCATCTAACTGAAAGTGATCCTTCTTGGATACAATCCATTTTACCTGTAAATTGCGGTGGGCTTGGTATTCGGAGTGCTGTGCAGTTGGCACCTTCTGCCTTCTTGGCTTCAGCTGCTGCCTCCTCTGAACTTGCTCACATGATTCTGCCGACAAATATGCAACAAACCCAACTCAGTTATGTGGATGAAGCCCTTGTGATCTGGTCTCAAGGATGCCAAGAACAACCGCTTACTGGCGTTGCTGCCCATCATCAGAAGTCATGGGATTCACTTCGACTATTTTCTATGGCAGACACACTATTGAAAAGTACAACTGATGAGTTGAACAGAGCTCGCCTCCTTGCAGCATCCTGTAAGGAGTCCGGAGCATGGCTAAATGCCCTGCCAATTACATCACTAGGGTTACGCATGGATGACACTACCATCAGAATATCCATGGGCCTTCGTCTGGGAATACCTTTATGTAGAAATCATATTTGTCAACACTGTGGAGCTGAAGTGTCTCAGTTTGCCACACATGGCTTAAGCTGCAAAAGGAGTGCTGGTCGTCATTACCGCCATTCAGCTATCAACGACATAATACACAGGGCTTTAGTGGCAGCACATGTTCCATCACGTCTAGAGCCTTCAGGTTTATATCGCTCGGATGGAAAGCGACCTGATGGAATTACAACAGTTCCATGGAAATGTGGCCGACTTCTTGTATGGGATGCCACTTGCCCAGATACGTATGCACCATCTTACTCCACAATTGCAGCACAGCAAGCTGGAGCAGTTGGCCAACAAGCGGAGGATAAGAAGGCACAAAAGTACAAACACCTTAGCTCACACCACTTTTTCACTCCTATGGCAATCGAGACATCAGGAGTGTATGGTCCAAGAACAGCCGATTTCCTAAAAGAGCTGGGACATCGGTTGAGGCAAGTGTCGGGAGAGGCGAGCTCTTTCCATTATCTTGCCCAAAGGCTGTCGGTTGCCATTCAGAGAGGCAATTCAGCTTCAGTAATGGGGACAATGGATGGGGATGGGGAGGAGTTCTTTGTATAGTGCTTTATGTATGTTTACTTGTATTGTATTTATTATATATTATTATTATTTTCCTAATAATAATAATAATAATAATAATAATAATAATAATAATACTTTTGTGTTTGTGTAATTCCCTGTAATGTTTTTACATATAATATTGGCCTGATCAGGGCCAACGCTAGGGCATTACTGGCTAGGTCGTCTTCACTTTCGTAAAGACTTTAAGTACATGTAGGTGTGTTGATAACATATTCGTATTTTTTAATTATAATATAATTATTATTTCAAATAAATAAAAATAAATAAATACACACTTTGTCCAAAAAATTGGACAATCACCTCTTCCAATCTCTCCTTTCTTCGGCTTCCCCAGTAAACAAGGCACGCCTCCTCTCTGTCTCTGCTCCCCATGCAAGTTCCTGGATCTCAGTGGTTCCTTCTACTGGCCTGGGTCTTTATCTCGATCCTGCTGAATGTCAGACAGCCATCAAATGGTGGCTTGGCCTTGACACATCGAGAGGTTCCCTTTGTCCTTTCTGTTCTGGCATAGCACTTGACCCTCTTGGACACCATGCCAACTCTTGCAGACATGGAGGGTTTGTTGTTTCACGGCATAACAACCCTCGTGACACCATTGCCAACTTCTGCCGCCAAGCCCACCTTTCAGTGCAATTGGAAATGGGACATGGGCTATCCCCAAATCATTCAAACTCCCGTCCAGCTGACATTCTTGTTCAGGGCTGGGAAAGGGGCCTACCTGCAGCCTTTGACGTCACAGTGTCCTCTCCCCTCACTCCAGCCAGCCTGGAGGAGGCGAGTGCCTCAGCTGGTCCGCATTGCTGAAACCCGAAAGCACTCTGCCAATGACAGCAAGTGTTGAGAATTGGTGTACCCCACTGGCTGTAGAATCTTATGGCAATTGGGGGATGGAGGCTCATTCTGTTTTCAAATGCTTGGCCTCCCTAATTGCCATCCATCAGTCATGCCCAAAGGCCTCAGTGTCAGCAGAACTTTATGGTCACCTCAACTTGTCTTTAGTGAGGTCAGCAGCAAGAGCCATATTGGGAAGGGAGCCCATGGGAGTTAGTGGTTAGCCTGTTTGTGTTGATTCAACATTTGGTGCATGGTCCCAAGGGTGTCAAGAACAACCCCCCACTGATGCTGCTGCTCATCATCAGAAGACATGGGATTCACAGAGTATCTTCTATTGTAGACGTACTATCCTCTGATCAAATGCACAGAGCATGTTTCCTAGCGGCATCTTGTAAGGAGTCTGGCGCACGGTTAAATGCCCTACCAATATCATCACTGGGACTACGCATGGATGATGCCACTGTGAGCACGGTTGTATGCGGCTGGAAACTAGGTCTACAATTAGATCATTTACGGTATTAACACAACATTCTAAAATGATGCCTCATTACAGACATCCATGTTTTAATAACAGCTGACCATGACTCAGCAGAACCAGCAAATTAGAAAATTACAACGAACTAACACACTGCACCCCCTTTCCTGGCATGTCCACTCGATGCGCACAATTGACACCCCACATAGCCTTGCATGCGCATACCGTTTTATAAGGCCACGCGGCACGTATTTAGTAGAGGGGCGTTACTAAATCAGACGACGTGGCCTTTGGTGACAGAACTGGAATAGAAGCATACTACAGCGATGATCAGGAGGCATGTGGCTATACGTTGTTGCAAACCTAAAGTGGTAACGAATTTTCTATGACCACAAACAAGCTGAGCGAATTACATGAATAATCGACATACATTGTGGTTTGTCATTACATGTATACATGATTATATAAAGTTTGTGGGCAGAGGATAACGAAGTACAGGGCAAAGAAGAGTATCAGCTATGAGAGCAAGGCATTCTCAGCTGAGCTGAAAATAGCTTTTGTCATGGACACGTGCACTGTAAGCTCTCAATGGAGAGGACCATCTGTGCCATCACAAAGGGAGTGCATCACAAATGTGCAGTGATCCTATTTGAATGGCAAAAACATACAGATCAAGAATGCAAGGTAAACAGTACACATTTGCTTTTTAAAAGTAAACATATGACATCATGGTGTTCAGGTATGTGAGCACTTCCGTGCATGCTCAAGTAGACACATGAGGAGGCCAATAGTTGGTAGAGGCCGTCAGGCAGGCGTCACACCTAATTTACTCATAGCTCATCTCGAGAAGATTGCCCCTACTCCAGTTCTCTTACATGAACCTAGTCCACCTTTGGAAAGCGTGAACAACCAGTTCATGCTAAATGAGCTGAAGTGTGCAGTGTGCTCCAACATCCTCTCACAGCCACTGGAACTGCATTGTGGTGCACTGGTGTGTGTCAAGTGCCTCCAGGAGTGGATAGCAGCATCTGGCGCTATGAACTGTCCCTGCTGCTCTGAGGGTGTTCCCTTGGTTTCCTCCCATGTCAGACCAGCACCAGGTGTGATACTCCTGCTGCTATCGGATGTTTTGGTACATTTGTACAGACTGCAGCAGGGATGTTAAGGCTGGTGACTACCATCACTTACACCTGAGTCGGCTTCCATTGCTCCAAGGAGACCTTGAAACTGCTCAGCATTCACAGGAAGTGTTGCAGCAGGTAGCAGCATATGTGACCTTAGTTCATGGAGAGGAAATCCCTCTTGCTGTGGATTTTTTGAAGCAATCTGCTGCAAAAAAAAAGAAATCTGTGAAGGCAAATGTATTCAAGTTAGTTCAATATAGGAAGCAGAAGTGGCGAAATGCACAGCAACTGTGAAAAGAGGGTACTCTGAAAAAGAAGGGCCCTTTGACAAGACACTTGACAATGCTATGCAATCATTTGGTGTACGACAGCAGTATTTGGGGGGGGGGGGGGGGTGAGAGGCATTTATTGGCAACCATGTACACAAGGCATTAAAGATAGTGTACATGTGCTATGCATGTTTATGTGAATAATTCATGCAACTTAAACATTTACAGGTACCTAACATCCAGACTCTGTGCACATCTATATCAAAGATGGCACAAGAGAAACTGCCCCACTGATCTGGAGAGGTAGCCGGTCAAGTGTCAAAGTTCATCACCACACTCTCCTTAAATGGAAAATGTCACAATATATGTGATCAGAACTTCATTGATGCAGCACCACACACTAGGGAAACAACGTTCAGTGTACATGTAGGGTTCACAATATGCTTCATTTCAACTAAATAGGCTATTCAAGAGTTCATGGCCTTTTTCCGGGACATATCCTGAGGCAACAGTCCCAATTAAAATGCACCTATTGGAGGACCATACTGTGCAGTGGGCAAATACTAACCATGTTGGCTTTGGCCTCCTAGGTGAACAGGGGGACGAGTCAATCCATGCCAAATTTAATCGACTTGGCTTGGCATTTGCTCCTATCAAAGACCACATGCAGAACCTGATGTGCATAGTGAAAGACCACTTGCTAAGTATTGAACCACAATTGGTAGCTGCCATCCCCCCTCCAGCCAAGAGAGTAAAGAATACTATAGCTATGTAATTCATGCAGTTCAAGGTCAATCTATATACACATTAACATGAAGTCAAATGTAAAACCAAACTTCATTGCGCCCACTCCCAAAAGACACAAAAATGGTGGATTTCCAAAGGCTTGAAAACTACTTCAGAAAATTCGTTACCGTTAAACTATACGAAAAAATGACAGTACATTCAACTAACTTTGCCGTGGTGGTTTTGGCATGTTCCATCTCAGTCACCGAGCGTCGTTATCGTTTTTTGAACACACGCGGTCGATGTTCACCGTGCGTAAGTCAATAGCTGTCGAAGAACCAGAGCCGACAGTTCGCAACGCCAGGCCACGTGATTTATGCCTACAATAAAGGTCAGAGATGTTTGTCACTGCTAGTATGGCTTTTAGGTGTTGATTACGTTTCATGTACCTCGTGTACAGCTGGTTCTAAAGGACATCGGTTGCTAGGTTCGTTGCTATGGGGTGACGCACCACTTCAATATTTTGGGGCGTAGGGCCTAGTTTCCACGCGTTCAATGAGAGCAGACCGCCGTGTGAGATGGTCTGTTACATTTACACGTGATCTCCCGCACGTGACGTGATATACTTGTATTAAGGTGAAATTTGCTCGTGTGTTTAAACAAGCTCGTGTGTTTAAACAAATGGCTATATCATTGTCGAGTTAGTTATGCCTAGCGTACGGGAATCTACAAGCTAAATAGCTAAATATTGTACGCCGTACCTGTCCTATGGGCCCCTTCGCCATGCTTATTAGACTTGCAAGGCCCTAAGCGAAGCGAACGTGCTGTACGCCGGTTATTTATAATGTACTATCTCTGCTGACGCTGGCTTGTGTGTGTGTGTGTGTGTGTATTATATTTTTGCCCTAGCGAGCGTACTTTAGGCTATGTCGGGTTAAAAAAGAATTAATCTCCTTCCTCCTTTTTTTTTTTCACTCTAGAGGTTGCTGTTCCTGTTTAGTGACCACTGGTATATTCTTCCCTGGTTGGGGTTGGAGACTTAGTTGTCACTTATTATTGACCATTCAGCTTGTGATACCACTACTACTGTCAAAGGTGAGAGGCT
The DNA here is from genome assembly GCA_013339895.1 of Ephydatia muelleri. Classification (NCBI taxonomy): domain Eukaryota; kingdom Metazoa; phylum Porifera; class Demospongiae; order Spongillida; family Spongillidae; genus Ephydatia; species Ephydatia muelleri. Next base: position 88,355 of record JABACO010000081.1, read on the forward strand.
TTATTTAGAACGTGTGTGTGTGCATGTGTTTGTTTGTGTGTGTGTTTGTTTGTGTTAGACACATTTGGCTAATCTCCTCCCATAAATAGTATCAGTACAGTATGTGTGTGTGTGTGTGTGTGTGTGTGTGTGTGTGTGTGTGTGTGTGTGTGTGTGTGTGTGTGTGTGTGTGTGTGTGTGTGTGTGATTAAAGGAAGGGCCCTTGTGTACTTTTAGTTGTATGTCGGGTTAAAAAAGAATTATCTTTACTCTAGAGGTTGCTGTTCCTGTTAATTGACCACTGATATTCTTTTCTTGGTTGGAGACTTAGTTGTGGATTATTGAATCAGCTTGTGATATGACTACTACTGTCAAACATTTTCAAAGGTGAGGCTTGGATGAGACTTTATTTCTTTATTTAGAACCACATAATATTATAGGTGATGATTGGGTGTGGGGGTTTGGTGGGGGGTGGAAGCTGGTTTTGTGCGTACCTAGTGGAATAAAATACATGGATGTGTGAATTTAGTTTTAAGGTTGCTAGTGTTCTTCCTGTTTGGTGACTACCTATCTTAGCCAGAAAATAGATATTGTTTTCATCTTGAGATTGTGTGCCCTCCTGTTTGTTGACTATGGAGGTTGATCTGTTTGAATAATGAACACCTGTGACCTTGATGGCTTTCCAATCACCCGGAACCAAAGCATTTAATGGTAAAAATGCTCCCATACCATGATAGGCTGGAACCAAAACTTTCAATGCAAATTTATTTCAGCTTATAGAGCTGATGGGAATTAAATTTTATCTTATTTATTTACTTAGTAATATTCAAGTTTTTAATACAGAATCAATACAACTACACTAAAAGAGAAATACTTTTCAAGCATCTCGAATAGAATGAGCTCCAAATAATTCAGAATATGCAAACTTGTAACCTTGATAAATTTGGGTGACCACTTATTTCTCCATTTGTGTGTTGTCAGAGGTATACAGAAGGTGCTGCAAAACTATGGTATGGTGCGCATCACTTGGTAGTTATGTACATGTATATGGAAAACATATAATGTTTCAATGTGGTGGAGATAGAATTTATCATTGTACTATCTCATGCACGGTCCAGATGATGCGTTTAACTTGTACAGTCCAATAAAAAACCCAATACTAAATCCATTGTACTACTACAACTATCTATGGAACTAACTTACCCTTATCACATATTACAAGTTACCAATTCTTGTGCACTTTTGGTCTGTCTTTTAGCTCAAGTGCCTGTCGTAAAATGGCAACCGAAGGAGAATTATCATTACAAGAAGAGAATCAGCAATCATCATCTCAAGAGCAAGAATCATCTCCAGACAATGGTATGTGAATGTCTCCAGACCTCAAAACTGTGCAAACATATTCTAACCACCCCTTCTCTTTCAATGGGACCATGGACATGCCATTCCACACTAGTAGTGGGGTGATAAGTTCCAGAGGGGATGGGGGTACTAAAAGGTTAGGTGCGCTTGCGTGTGTTTGTACTATTGCATAATTGCATATGCTTATTCTATTCATAGGCCTGTGCTATTTGGTCTCTTTGACCTTCCTTTATTGTTGGCCTTTCAGACAACCTAATTTTGCCAGTTGGTTCAAGAAATATTACTTTCAAAATAATCTTAAGTGTGGTGTATAGAGAGTTGTGTTTTGGACAAAAGGCAATAGAAAATAAAGCATTGTCAACACCGTGAGCGAGCACAGTAACCATAAGTCATAGTTTTTAATGTTCTATTATAGATGTTCAGGGGGTATTGTGCGTATGTGTGTGTGTGTTTAGATGCACTGAATAATCAAATTCTCGTAGGCATGAATGCGAGTCATGACCTCACACCCTCACCTGCTGTTAAAAGAAGGTATGTCGCATGGAATCATGTCGTCTTACTCCCATAACTCTAGCCCTTATAACTTACTTGGTAGGGGCTAACCAGCTCATCTGATACAGACAGTATGTGTATGGCAATGTCTTTTTATCACATGGGAGTATTCTTGTTTTTGGCATGTAAAAAGTGTTCTGTTCATAACTCATTGTTGGAAGTGCTTTCCTATATTTAACTGGCAAGAAAACAAATATTGAACTACACACTATGTACACTGATACACTGCACCCCCTGTACGTACACACACACTCCCCTCACTGCCCCAGTTGAGGACCATGTAGTATGGTGTTGCTACTGCTATCCGGTGTAAAGAAGATTATTACTAATGGTGTATGTTTCACATAGAATTAATTATCAAATAGAACATGGGGTTAATGTATAATGTACCGGATGTCATCTGGGGATACATTTGTCTACTGTGGTGTACAGAAGGTCAAGTTATGAACGTTATCGTAATAACGCATGGCATCATATCACAATCAAATAGCTTTGCTTTGATGAGCTAACTTAGGACCAGAGAAAAAGAAAAAGGTACCATTTATTAATGGTACCTGTCAAATGAAATGAATAGGTATTCAAATAAAACCTGTTTTCAAAGGGCTAGCCTTGCCCTGCTCCATCACATAGCATAGTTGTATGTAGGACAGTGAAAGCAACCCCCCAAAATGTTAAGTTGTTGCCATGACAATGTTGGTTATTGTTTGAAAAGCCTCATCTTAATTAACCGGGCACCGATACTAACGAGATCCAAACTGAATTAGGATATGCAAGTTATGTACATACACATACATATGCATGCATAAAAGCTTCATCTAATCTCTGCTGCATCTTGGGCTTCTTGGCTGGAAATTAAAAGTGGCAGGTAAATAATGGAAAGCATTTATGTCAGTTATGAGGAGGAAGGGGAAGGGGACATGACCCATGAGAACTGCAGTCAGGTCTTGTGCACTTCATCCTTGTCCACCTGTGTGCATCCTTCTACATCCTTACACCTATGGGATTTCATGTCTGTTATAGTTGTTTTTGTAGGAAAATAGATGAAGCTTATGAGGGAGTAAAGTCGTCTTTGAAAGAAAAGGAAATTGAAATTGGCAGTGCTAAATTGCTATTGGCAGAATCTCAAAAGAATGTGCAGGATGCTGAAAAGGAAGTGCAGGGTGCTGAAAAGAAAGTGCAGGAGGCTGAAAAGAAAGTGCAGGATGCTAAAAAGGAAGTGCAGGATGCTGAAAAGAAAGTGCAGGATGCTAAAAACGAAGATGAAAGGAAAAATCTTCAACAATTATATAGCACTGCAGTAGATATGCACAGGTCCTATGCATCTTCTTTTATACAAAAACAATCATTTATGCAACAACAGCAGCAACACTTGCAACAACAGCAGCAACACTTGCAACAACAGCAGCTACAATTTCAGCAATTGCTAGCTGATCTAGCGCAACTCAGATGCAGTATGATGAAAATGGGAGATATAAAAGTTCGTAATTGTAAGTGTTTTAATAATGCAATGTAGCAGACTGATTAATGAGATAATCACGTGATGCAAAGTTAATTTATGATTGACGTAGATCACAGTACCGTGTAAAGAGATGTGCATTTGGTACTGAGGGAGTGTCTTGTGAACATCAGTGGGAATGTATTGGGGATTTGCGCTGGGTAGTGAGTGTTGGGAGAGTGTCGTATTTACACGCATCAGTTTTGTCATTGTGTTGAATCCATGTGTTGTTCTAATGGAAGGGTCTTGTATTAAAACTAAAATTGAAATTGAAACTAAATTTGAAAAAATTTGAATAATTAAAATGTTCTTTTACTATGACTTTGCAGTGATTGGAGCATTTAATTTAGCAAGCAGCAGGATTTCACGGTGGAGACAATTGAATTCGTTAATTGCCACAGATGGAAAGAGTGCACTGTTCAGTTCTTTCAAGACAAATCGTCAAGTATTAGAGATGTTTTGCAAAATTACTAGTGATTATCAACAGAACGAAAAACTGATACCTGCAGAAGCACTACAGAGACTTCATAGGGATTTATGTGCTTTCGACAAAATAAAGGTTACTGCTTATTCCGAATCTTTCCTTTGTCACATTCTTTCTGTTATCATTGCAATAATTTGCAATGAGTTTGATGATGCTGAAATTACAGCAGAGGAAATGGTACATGGAAGGCGCGTTTGTGCTCATGGCAAATTTGAATTCTTGATTATGCATGGTAATACCAGAATTTGTATTGTGGAAGCCAAAACAGAAACTGTCAATGATGGAATTGTACAAGGACTTACCGGTTCTGAAGTTCTAGCTGATTTGGAAAATTTAAATCCTTCTCTCTGCATTGTCACCACCTATAATCAATGGATATTTTTCAAGAATTATGACGACCGTATTACAAAATGTTCATTTAACCTCGTAATGGAATCATCCACGTCACTTTTACCCCACCTAGATTCACTGAGAACATTAACCAGTTTGCTGTATTCTTTTTTAAACTTAGAATAGGCATTGTGAATGTTTGGTTGCTATTTATTGATGTTGCTGTATTTTGATGGTCACCCTGTGAATGTACCGGCTGTGAGATGTACAAATATACTTCAGGTACAGCCTGGTAGCAGGTACACTTCAGGTACATCTAGGAGGTACATCTAGGATTACTTCATCGATTCATGCCAATAGTTAATTTTGTTAAAGAAGACATGAAACCCGATTATCTTACATGTCCCTGAAGTAATCCTAGATGTACCTGAAGTAATCCTAGGTGTATCTGGATGAGGGTAGTGAAGAGCACAGGATAGCCCAGATGAGGGTAGTGAAGAGCACAGGATAGCCCAGATGAGGGTAGTGAAGAGCACAGGATAGCCCAGATGAGGGTAGTGAAGAGCACAGGATAGCCCAGATGAGGGTAGTGAAGAGCACAGGATAGCCCAGATGAGGGTAGTGAAGAGCACAGGATAGCCCAGATGAGGGTAGTGAAGAGCACAGGATAGCCCAGATGAGGGTAGTGAAGAGCACAGGATAGCCCAGATGAGATAGTGAAGAGCACAGGATAGCCCAGATGAGGGTAGTGAAGAGCACAGGATAGCCCAGATGAGGGTAGTGAAGAGCACAGGATAGCCCAGATGAGGGTAGTGAAGAGCACAAGATAGCCCAGATGAGGGTAGTAGTGAAGAGCACAGGATAGCCCAGATGAGGGTAGTGAAGAGCACAGGATAGCCCAGATCAGGGTAGTGAAGAGCACAGGATAGCCCTGATGAGGGTAGTGAAGAGCACAGGCTTTTCAACTCACAAGAATGGTACCCATCTCTACAGTTCAGGTTGAAAGCACTTATTAGTTGAGGTCACACCTCTGGGGTTCAAAATCCATGCGTGACGTTGGGTCCCTGGTTGGCTCGGGTAACCCATCTACTCTGTCTAACAGCTCGCTTTGGTGACGTTGCATGTAACCATTCTGGGATGGTATACTGTAACCTCTTACTGTACCTGCGTTTCCATCAGCACAATGTTGCATGTCTCATGTTGAATCAGTTGAATGCAGGAAATCAGATGAGTGTACATGTACTCATCAGATTGCCATGTACGTACCCAGTTATTGTATTTCACTTCTAATACTGACCCTTGTAGGAGGAGTACATGTACACTCATTTCATTCCATACAATTAGTACGACATGAAACATTTGTGCTGCTTCTTAAGGGGCCGGTGGTAACAGTTTACTTTACCTTACTTTTTTTTTTTTCCTTTTCTTTTTTTCTTTCTTTTTCCTTCTTTTGAAGAGCGTTGTTCCTGTGTGGTCTATGTATGGAGATGAGTTTTATTGTACCCGTACTATCAAGTGCAGATTGTGGTAAGTCAGAGCCCGTGGTAACAGTGGCGTGGGAGGCTCCCACCCAGCTAGGGGGCATGGGGAAGCACTCATTGGGGTCTGGGGCACAGCCCCAGAAGCTATAGCGTTCAACTCTTATGTATCTTAAAAGTATGCGCGTGTAAAGTTGATGTTCTAAATGATACAAATTAAACAACGTCACTTCACGATCGCACACCTCTATCTATTTGTGCGTAATATGTGCCAAAAAGCTTACTCTGTGCATGGTTGTTGGCGCTTGTAAAGCCTTGTCTATTTCAATACAGTCTGACCTTTCCATATGGTAATGGAGTAGCATGACGTAGTAATCGTTCTTGGGTCATTGTAGACCTTTGGTATGTCTGTATCGATTTACATTCTCGGCAACACAGCAGAAGAAAGGCTGCATGTTTTCTGTGAAACAGAAACAGGGCTGCAAATGACCACGGAAGAATCAGAAGTGCACCCTGATCCTGAACTGGACCAATCGCTTACCGTTTTGTCACCGCAAATCCGTGATACAACACTTTGCTGACGCTTCCTCACTCCGCGATCCGACTTTGAACCACAATAAGTAAACACTACTTTTTGCACACTAAATATAGTGTGAATTGGCAGCTGTTAGCTGTTAGCTGGAAAGTTGTTAATTGACTACGGAACGATCATTTTCCTTATGACGCGCACGTTTATGACTCCGCGGATCGAAAATGCTTGGTCCAATCTTTTAATAACTCCACCTCCTTGAGCGCCACGTGTTTACCGATTTCCTCATTTAACAAGCTGTGATTTCTCGATCGTTACTTTTTGTTGCGTTCTGTGAACCTCCTTTGTTGCGATTCACCCAGTTGAAGGTCGAAGGTAGCCGTACGTAAGTGCAAGTCCACCGTGTTGATGACTTTATGAAGCTTGGTTGGGCCATGTATTTCACTGCGTCTGTGTTGTATCCTAGATGATGCCCAACCACACCAGGCTGCTATAACCCCAGTGAAAAAATCTTGGGCATAAAATCAATGTGTATCTTCGGACATTTCTTGGGTAAGATAACTTGTAAGAACTTGCCTATTTTGGCCAAGATCATGGCCAAGATGTAAGATTACGGCCGCCACATTTCTTGTATCTTGGCCAAGACGTTCAAAATCTTGAGTGTAGATCTTGAATATCTTGGGTCATTCTTGGGCAAGATTGCCCAAGAATTATGTCAATCTTGGTCAAGAGTCAAGATTCAAGATTATATTTCTTGTTTCCTGGGCAGGCTTACCTCAAGATCTTGCCTATTTTGGCAAAGATCTTGGCCAAAAGATGAGATTATGGTATTGCCACATTTCTTGTTTTCTAGGCAGGATATTCAGGGTCTTGACATTATCCTGAAGTATTCTTGAGTTGCGCAATTCCTGATCTTCCATTATTTAATTGGACATACTTGAAATTTTGATGCAATTTTTTTGGAATCTAATTTTTTTATTTTCATTACCTGTCTTAGTGACAAAATGGCTCTAAAATTACACGCATGCACATACAAAGTACAACACATAACATATACTAAATGCAGTGGCACTTAAAGTTTCTTATTTTTATCCCTACACTTTTGATTACATTTGTTTCTTATTTTACTACTGTTCTCTCTAGAGGAGGCTTGAGTGTATCTTTCTGCTATGCAATCTGAATCAAGGTTAATGTGATGATACTTAATACTCCTGCATAACTTTTCTTGTCAGGTACCTTCCAACAGTTGCACACTTCGAGAAGACAGAGACTTTTCACTACATGTGCCCTTGTCTGCCTGCTGAAATCAGGATGATGCCATCTTTAGTTCAGTGAACAGAGCATCCATCAATGTTAGAGCATAGTTAAATATGTTGGGGGACCTGATTTTGAGCAAGTCGATGCCATTTCCTGTAGGATGGAATAGTATTTAATTCAAACTCAAAAGAGGCATTACTTACCAAAACAAACAAATTGTAGACATCCCTTGTCTCTCTCTATCCCCTTTCTCTCTGTTTACCCTCCACTGTCAACCTTCTCTCTCTGCACTGACTTGCATCTATCCTCTCTTTGTAAAGCTTCAAATGGTATATGAATGCTATTGATTCATTGCAAATTGGAATCAAGATTTTACCTTGGACTGCACCATTGAGAGTTTTAATTAAAATTTCCATAGTGCCGTCATAGTTTGCTGCATTGATACAGGATTCAAATTAAAGCACGGTGCATAATTGTAAATTTATCTCACTGTCAGATTGGAAATGATGTCTTCAAGCTACACACTGTATTAACATGAGAATAAGTACTGATGAGAATGAAAGATTCACTTTTTTGTTTGAGCTGATGGAGGCTTCAAGCTGCTCTAATTGTTTCTACATTTAAGAAATAAATGGTTTAGGTTTGGTGAATTTATTATTTCAAGAAACACTTCAGTGGATAAAATACAGGGATGTCATTTATTGTAGACAGCTTAGTCGATTTTTAACCACTGTTACATAATATTATTTCTAGGTTTTGCAATTATTTCATTCATCTAAAAATAATTGCAATGAGAGCATTTATCACCTCATAGAATGAATTATATTGTTTGATGTTACATTTTGACACCTTTTCTCCTGCCTGTGATGGCCACGTAACAGGCACTGGTGGTACCTTCTTTGTCACGTGGATCTGTGTGGAAATACAATATGCTCATATGCATGTGTGCCTTATTATGTACACTGCTGTGCAGATGAGTGGTGATTGGATAATGCCATTGGACTCAGCCCAGGAATAGATTAGAGGTATAGAAAGAAGTCTAGAACAAGGAAGTGTGTCCAATCACACTGTCTGGTGGCAGGCTAGGTTAGGAAGTGGTGCCACACCCACCAAATATTTTGTTCTCTGCTGTGCAGATGAATAGTGGTTGGATGATGCAATTAGGCTCAGCCCACGAATAGGCGGGAGGTACCAACAGGAGTCTAGAACAAGGAGGCATGACCAAGCACACTGTCTGGCAGCAGGCACGGTCAGGAAGTTGTTCACACCCACCAAATACAATGTTTGTTCTGTTGTGCATTTGAGTATTGTATGGATATCGCCATTCGGCTCAGCCCAGGCATCGGGTGGCGGGTACACTGAGATGGTATTTTGAAACTAGGCACTTCATATTGTCTAATTGTTGGTAACTTAGGTCATAGAGCGAAATGTTGCCTACTTGTAGGGTAAAAAACACTATAATACATCGCATACAACACATACATAAACGGAATGGAATGAAAAGGTTTAAATGAAAATGGAAAGAATTAAGAGGGAAGTTTTTAATCAATGCTTGATTGCTGTGTTGGGAGCCCTACACCACCATATATCCCAATTCCGCCCCTCCAATTTGTGTGACCGAAAATTTGTGGCTCTATGAACGGTAAAAGAAAACTGGTTTGGCTGATGCATCGGTGTCAACAACACGTACTTAATTGTATAACCCAATGTCAGAACTCTTCTAGTGATTACTGTAGCAAATGGTTGTGCCTGGAATTTTCTTACATCTACGAAGAGGCGTGCGCCTACAAGGGAACGCGCGCCTCTTCGTTGCGGTGTAATCTAATTAGATTGGAATATGGTGCTGAGGAATGTGGTGCTAACTTCCAAACGGTCAATCGGACGACCCGTTGACCAACCAACCGATCGGATGGTTGACTAACGGGCCGCTCAACGTTCATATTTCAGTACCCACTGTCTGATTTGTGTGATTAATCCACGCTATATAAATACAATGCTGGCCTGTTTATACTATTACATCGATATTGTACTGTTCCCATTCAAGCTTCAGAATCTCATGTGGTCTATGTTTGTGATTGAACAATGGCATATCACAATAGGCAGAAAAGGCTAGCACTGGTATAGAAAAGCATTGCACATCCAAATATTATGTTTGAATCAGGATTGGTGTTAAATATTGTGATAACACAATTAAAAGACTGAAAGTTTAGACATTTGTATTTGATAACTTCTTCAATTACTTGGTTGATATATCCTCTCCCATTGCCACTGTGCAATATGCTAGGAAGTCCATATATTGGGAACACCCTCTTCAATGCATCGGTATAACAAATCAGTGTGCATGAAAACGGGAGCATCAAGGTGCCCGCCAGCCGCTAATAATGGTTCACTTCGTTAGTCTAAAGTGCTTTATTTGATTAGTCTAAAGTGCAAGGGGATTGACTGGACTACCAGACAACACGTAGCGCATGCGCACAATGCAACCTATCAGCTGGCGATTATGGAAAGTTTTTACACAACAAGACAGATAGCCGGGCTTTATAAAGGAGGATACTTGCTAATCCAAGTTGAAATTTATAGATCCCAATTTGGCTAAGCAAGCTAGAATGAATTTTCTTCTTCAAGTTCTTCTATTGCTGTTGGCAGCTGCTTTGGTTTCAGCCAATGCAAAAGAGAAATACAATGTATATCTGTACAAAGGCAAGTTAATGTCCAAGCCATCCAACACGGGATACCCTGGGACAGCTACCCCAACGACACCTCCTGCTGGCACCACTCCTCCGTATGACAACAAAAAGAAGACGAAAGCGCCTTACTGACCGAACCGATACGTAACAATTAACACATTAAAAGTTGAACTATAGACAGGCTTCATACGTGCATGCACGCGCGCGTGTATGTAAATGAAGTTATTGTGTATGAAAGGTTATCCGTCATGATACATACCACCAAAATTAAAACAAAGAGCATACAACTGATGTACGATTGTCTTCGCATTAATCAGAATATACGAATAACACAGACTAACATGAGACCGACATCACTTTCTGGGGCAGCAAGGTCGACGTGTAATTTACCCTGCGGGCAAAAAGGTTTCGAGAAAACAGCAGACCTCAATGCAGTTGTAGGTGTTTGTGGAAATAAGAAGAAGACTCCAAACAAAGTTTATGGAATATACATACAACTGAACAAATAACGTACAATTAACGTAGAAGAGCTAGACTAGAATTGGAACTGCATGTAGGCAACCTTTTTTTCCAGCAGATGCATAGATTCTGAGAAAATCCTCCCTGCTGTACTCTTCCCAGCCCATTGCGCACTCATATGATCTTATCTTAAATATACATGTGTGTTTAAAGTCCGATCGAATCGTAAAAGCGCTAGATGCAGACGGCCGTCATGCAGGAAATCCATAGCCAATTTGGTGGACCAAAGATGGTGATTCGCAAGGATATAGGCTAGCTTGAGCAGCTCTGTGGTTGACAATTTCTACGTACATCTTCACTGTAAACACATCATTTTTGTCTCCTTAAAGAGATAATTTATTTTTGTGTCGAAATGCATAGGGTTCGCATCTTTCTTTTTTTTGTTCTTTCTTTATCATTTTTCTACGCGGGGCCTTTACCCTTAAACTGATCTGTAAATATTACACCCTGCAAAGCACATGAAGGTACGCATTGCGTACAGTATTTACTTTATAACTCGATAAAAAAAAAAAAAAGGCACTCCTATTTGAGGTTGTGATACACCTTTCAGATCCTGCAGTGTACGCATGAGCAGCAGTTACGGCCACTATGCAACGAGTATACCGGGTGTCCACGGAAGAACGCAATGCTTTTGAACGGGAATAACATTAGATAGATTGCGTTCTTTCGTGGACACCCGGTATTAACCTATTATAGTGCACCCTATTGGTAGCTATGGATGTCGATACAACAGCAAGTAAATAATGACGTGATCTCGCTCGAATACTGCTTTGGGATAAGAAAAAAAGGAAAAGAAGAAAGAGCTCAAAATTAAAAAACAATTAATTGGAGGAGCGTTGGATTTGGGGTGAAGTGTGTGATGAAATGGTTTATAAACTAAAAGAACAAGTTACATCCTGTAGCGGGGTTGTCATGGGATCACAATGTGAGCAGTATGACTTATGTACTAGTCGTAGATACATGTAATGTGCAGTAGAATAAGTAGGATGGAAAACAGACCACTTTACTAGCAGGATTCCAATTGACTGTTGGATGCGGGCACGCTGAACTTTTGATCGCGCTTATTCCATGACATCAAATTAACAAAAACGCAATCTCTTCCAGATGGAGGGCTTGCGGTGTACGAACAAGGAGGTTGCCATGCAGTATGTCAGTATATAATTTGGATGTACAGTTAGCATGGTATATGTTAAAGAGCGATAGCGTCTTCGGCTCATTATAAATCACTTACCGGGGCGTCTAAATACGCCTCGTGTGACTAACTCGCAAAGAAGTCACTAAGATGCGGACTGGTTATGGCTACATTATATTGGCAAAATGCATATAGGTAATAATAACGCAATTGACAGCGTAAGATCGACACAATGAGGCGTTCCACCGAGTTGTGACTAAAGCAGTCGGGTGTGTGCATCTGGTTGCAATAAGCCTAACACGAGAAAAGTATTATTGTCACGAAAAATTTTGATCCCCCTTAAAGGTTAGTCCAGGGATCCCTCCGACTAGACCTATACGATTTCTGAAACGTTCCGCGCATGCATATGCTTGCCTTACTTCTTCCCCCATGGACTCCCTGTATACGTGACCTTGTCCTAACCCTTAACTGAACCTAAAGCTAAGTCCGTTGATACGAGGATTAGTTGCCCTTGTCAGTGACTTGCAGTGCTTTCCCTAAAATGCTACATACACTGACCGCCATATTTTTGCACTCGACAGAGCCAGTAAATTTCCTATGCCTTCTGTTGTTTCCAGTGTAACAAGATAGCTTGTCCCCCCGGATAGGCTGTCCCCCTACGGACACCCTATCCTAGTATACGTTGTCCGCCTTTAGAATAGCTAGTCCCCCCTTGCAACTTCGATATCTTGGTTGACCGTTCGGATGCATGTGTTACTTACATATACACGTGCACTTAGAGCTCGCGCGTCGGGATTACAGGCACAGTATACCGTATAATACCTTCAGTTTTTTAGATTGGCCACATGTTCTCAAAGGGTGTAGCTAAAACCAGGAGCAGGAGCAGGAGTTGCTACCTAAAACCAGGAGCAGGAGCAGGAGTCGCTACCTAAAACCAGGAGCAGGAGCAGGAGCAGGAGCAGGAGCAGGAGCAGGAGCAGAGCAGGAGCAGGAGCAGGAGCAGGAGCAGGGAGGCAGGAGCAGGAGCAGGAGCAGGAGCAGGAGCAGGAGCAGGAGCAGGAGCAGGAGCAGGAGGCAGGAGCAGGAGCAGGAGCAGGAGCAGGAGCAGGAGCAGGAGGCAGGAGCAGGAGCAGGAGCAGGAGCAGGAGCAGGAGCAGGAGCAGGAGCAGGAGCAGGAGCAGGAGCAGGAGCAGGAGCAGGAGCAGGAGCAGGAGCAGGAGCAGGAGCAGGAGCAGGAGCAGGAGCAGGAGCAGGAGCAGAGCAGGAGCAGGAGGCAGGAGCTAGGAGCAGGAGCAGGAGCAGGAGCGGAGCAGGAGCAGGAGCAGGAGCAGAGCGAGCAGGAGCAGGAGCAGGAGCAGGAGCAGGAGCAGGAGCAGGAGCAGGAGCAGGAGGGCAGGAGCAGGAGCAGGAGCAGGAGCAGGAGCAGGAGCAGGAGCAGGAGCAGGAGCAGGAGCAGGAGGCAGGAGAGGAGCAGGAGCAGGAGCAGGAGCAGGAGCAGGAGCAGGAGCAGGAGCAGGAGCAGGAGCAGGAGCAGGAGCAGGAGCAGGAGCAGGCAGGAGCAGGAGAGCAGGAGCAGGAGCAGGAGCAGGAGCAGGAGCAGGAGCAGGAGCAGGAGCAGGAGCAAGCAGGAGCAGGAGCAGGAGCAGAGCAGGAGCAGGAGCAGGAGCAGGAGCAGGAGCAGGAGCAGGAGCAGGAGCAGGAGCAGCAGGAGCAGGAGCAGGAGCAGGAGCAGGAGCAGGAGCAGGAGCAGGAGCAGGAGCAGGAGCAGGAGCAGGAGCAGGAGCAGGAGCAGAGCAGGAGCAGGAGCAGGAGCAGGAGCAGGAGCAGGAGCAGGAGCAGAGCAGGAGCAGGAGCAGGAGCAGGAGCAGGAGCAGGAGCAGGAGCAGGAGCAGGAGCAGGAGCAGCAGCAGGAGCAGGAGCAGGAGCAGGAGCAGGAGGAGCAGGAGCAGGAGCAGAGCAGGAGCAGGAGCAGGAGCAGAGCAGGAGCGTAGCAGGAAGCAGAGCAGTAGGAAGCCCAGGAGCAGGAGTTGCTACCTAAACCAGGAGCAGGAGCAGGAGTCGCTACCTAAAAACAGGAGCAGGAGCAGGAGTTGCTACCTAAAACCAGGAGCAGGAGCAGGAGCAGGAGCAAAGGATCTAGTCCAGCCGCAGATGATAATACTTTATTATTTCAAGTGTTACTGATAAGACTTACAGTATAATGTTTAACTATTGATATATTGATCACAATGCAAATAACATACATGTATGCATGCATGAATAAATAAAATAATACATATATCACATAAGAACCTTTGGGTCCAGACATGTAAGCTTCTTTCATAGGTGTCATTCGTGTTTGGTCTGTTTCAGAGAGCCCATCATAAAACCACCACTTTTTCTCCACATAACTGCAGCAGTGAAATGAGATGCTCCTTCCTTATACAGGGTGTAACCCACCAGCACGTACATTCTACCATCAACTGTGATATTCCTAGGAAGGGTTGTTCTCAAGTTACTCAGTGAGTCTTCCTGAAAAGAAGCAATATCAAAAGGAATCATCCAGGGGCTCCTGCTCAAAAATGTTGACTGCTGAACAACAGTGGTTCCACAACATTGGTAAAAAACTTCTGTTTTCCCAGTGCTCAAGTTCTGAACATCGCTGACTTCACTTCTTTCATCAGGTGGAGGGGATCTGGGAAACGGCTACAGCATTTGCCAAAGTTCATCCCCATACACGGAAACAGAGAACATATCTGTTCCTCTATACATAATGTAAAAGTATTTTTCATTTAGACATATCAGTAACACTTGAAATAATCATCTGCGGCTGGATAAATCCTTTGCTCCTGCTCCTGCTCCTGGTTTTAGGTAGCAACTCCTGCTCCTGCTCCTGCTCCTGGTTTTAGGTAGTGACTCCTGCTCCTGCTCCTGGTTTTAGGTAGCAACTCCTGCTCCTGCTCCTGGTTTTAGGTAGCGACTCCTGCTCCTGCTCCTGGTTTTAGGTAGCAACTCCTGCTCCTGCTCCTGCTCCTGCTCCTGCTCCTGCTCCTGCTCCTGCTCCTGCTCCTGCTCCTGCTCTTGCTCCTGCTCCTGCTCCTGGTTTTAGCTACACCCTGTTCTCAAACGCAGTCGACGTCGGAAGCGTGTGACAAAATTGTTCCATTGGTTCTAAAGAATGAACGATGAAGATCAGGAATTACCACTCTACAACGAGATTTTTCAGTTTCTGAAACACGGCGAGTATCGGGTGGATGCTAGTAAATCGGAAATGCTAGAGGGCAATTCGCAGGAGAGCACACAGTTTCGTGATGAAGAAGGCTTCCTCTATCTCAAAAGCAATACGGCCGACATGACATGCAATTCAGGCCTGTTGAGAGCATTTGACACCATGCACACACTAGAATTTGTGATTCATTCATGAAGGTATAGATTTAGTGTCTAAAGTTAAAAGGGAGTCCAGTACAACAATAGTGGCAGCGTTTTAGACAATGTTATTTGACTGATTTTGGTGAGTACCTAACTCTTTGGTCAATAATCCTACTGAGACAGCCAATCAGCCATGTGCGACTTGTTTCGTTTAGGATGCCATGTACATAATGTTCTGCAGTATACTGCACTATAATAAAACAGAATAGCTATAATGAATAAATATTGGGTTTGTCCGTTAGCATTGAAGTCGTAAAGTTGCTTTGATGTAATGGAAAGTAGTTCTGGATATCTGGAGAAATAATCAGCCAGTATTGGTATACCACTTAAATTAATATAAATGTACATGTATACACATATACATGTACTGTGAATGTTGGCCAAAGTGATCAACACACAAAGCTCTTAAGGAGTGCGCAACAGCATGCACTTACATCCTATCGAATGGGCTATTTTGGTAGCGTTGCTTGCAAAAACGAAGGGGGACAGCAAAAACTAAACCGGACCAATAATCCTAGGAATAATTGTCCTAGTGGGGACAATGCATCCTAGGCGACGTTGTCCGGCGGACAACGTAACCTAGGATACGTTGTCCGGTCGGACAATTTTTAGGGGGGGACAGGGTATCCTGCTACACCGGAGTCATATTTTGTAAATGTCAGACAGAGCATGTCCTTTTATCTGTTAAACTACATATATATAGAGAGCTGAATCGGGCCAAATTTTTCGTGACAAGACCATTTACTTGGTTGTAAAGGGAAGGACCAAATTTTGCGAGGGGGAGGGGGGATCAACGTTTATTGATCTGTTTCGTCTAAAATAGTTGGTTGGAAGGGGCCTTTCGTTCCTGCCTCCCTATATGCATGCACATACAGTCAGGAGAGAAATAATGCCGTGCGAAAATTGAGCCATAATGGAATATGACTGCATTGAGTGCATGGCTCAATTGATAGATGTGTCTATTTGAGCAGTGGCCCGCCCACTCAAGAGTCTATAATGTGCGGTCGATACAACTTGTGGCGGATAATAGGTGTAGAAAATTGAAAATGATTGACGGAGCCGGGATCAAGAGAAGAAATCTCATCTTTCAGTTCTACTTTTTATTTTTTGCAGTTCTGACAGCCGGATTTAAAGAGCACATAACTTGATAAGCAAAACCAAATGCGCACTCCAGGCCCCCCAACGTGGTGCTGCACCTTGTGACTTACGCACCAACGAAGGCGCTAGCAGAACGCCAGGTCGAGCCACCGACGACCATACCTCCTCTAAGGATGACCACATCTCCTAAAGGAACGAGTCTAAAAATGCCTTAATTTTTTACTTCTCATTCTGCTATACAGTGTATATGACTACTATTTTTACTTAATCGCAATTGATTCTTTGAATTAATCTCAAATCTTGACATTTAATGATAGTACCAGCTCTCAGAACTTACAAGTACCAATTTAAATGAACACAACAACAAACACAAGAATTGTAAAATGGCGCCAGGAAAGCAGTGCTGCGTATGTACATGTGATAAAAGAGTGCTGACCTATCATCGCCCTCGGGCTTGGCCTGTAGCTATTGTTGCTCCTTTTTTCACGCTAAGTGTTCTGCTACTTTTTTAGATGTTGGTGCTGAAGTTTTGGCTGTTGTCAAAAGGTTTGTCCCTTACCCAGGTTGTGAAGCTAGGCTTCGAAGTTTGCCTGCTAAACTAGAGGAAGTACAGAAAAATCTGGACGATTTTGTATCTCGAGTTGAAGTGAAATTCAGTGAACTAAGGGGTTCTTCGCCTTCTGTTCGGAGAAATTGTTCTCCAGATGTTGAAAAAGTGGTAAAGGAGGCAGTTTCGGCCATGAATAACAGAGATCACGTGATTATATGTGAGATTGCTGAATCTGGTAGCACTAACGCTGATATTGCTACTGTCAAGGACATTTTTTCTGTTCTTGGTGAGAATGGTGTTAAGGCTGTGTATTTGTTCCGGCTAGGTAAACCAGAGTCAGTTAATGTTTAATCTCCAGGAAGAAATCCTTATTTAAGGATGTCATTATCCTTAAATAAGGATCATCTTTTACATTGCATAGTTTTGCTAACCAAGCAAGTAAGGTTACATAAATGCTATTGCCCAATTGTATACTGATTAGCCTCCATAACAAACTATAAATGATGTTAATAAGATCTATCTCATGTGTTAAAATCAGGGAGGAAGTGGCACATCGTTATTTAAGGATTGACACCATCCTTAATTAAGGATTGACACCATCCTTAATTAAGGATTACTACAGTAGAGATTATAGACTATAAAAAACATACGATTTTTAAAACTCTTGATTTTCTCTGATAGCCAGTTGACCCAGCTATACTCACAACTTCATTCGTTGAAGAAATAACTTATGGTTAATAAGTTATGCGTACTAAATCACAACAGTCTTCAAAGTTAATATCGGGTGAAATTGTGCGGTTGTTTGTAATGACGAACTTTCGCGTGTACTGACTCACTCCTGCTGAAACGCCGGCATGGACGTATCAACCATAGCCTCGCTGGCACTATGTGCCGCATGCCACCCAGTCTATCGAACACTGTTACAGTGTTGTTTTCTAGTCCTATAAATGAGTACATGTACATTTACATATCATTTGTAAAATGGCGTATCTACATGTAGGATGTTGATGAGGGGATGGTATGAGAGACCTAGGAAGTGTTGCCATGCCATTCACCATATGATAACAGCTGTAATAAACATGTATATAATATTATAATTATAATTATGTATAATTATGATTACAATAGTACCAATAATCACATTTACCACTGAGATATAAGTCATCGAGTCGCTTTTTTACCCATTGTATAGATCTCAGTATACATAAACAAACACTCCTTATTGATCGAATATATAAAATGGATGATGATGAATAGTGATGAAATATTCCAATGAAGCTATGCATAAAGTTGCAGCAGTCGTTAGTGCTTCAGTAATCCAATGTGATTTTGAAAACATTCTCGTCCATTGCCTGGTTTGCATATGGCACGAATGTAGTCAATTTCAGTGTTAGAACATCCAGGACAATAGTAAGAAGATTTCCTTTTGCACATTGTGCATACGAATTGCACTTGAGATGTCACTCCATCATATCGCTCCAATGACTTTATAGGGAGAGGTATATGGTGCTTTACAGCCTAAAATATGATTAAATGATCATAAAAAATTAACTCATTTGAATTAACTATACCTGGCCTGATGGATTACCATTGTCTTCATTTCGCATGGCCATTCCTTGACCTAAAAAGTTATTATGGATAAGCTGGTAGGCAAGTTTCCCAAAGTAAGTATTCAGATCGTCAGGGGAGTTATGAACAGCTTCCATGTCAAACTTGTAGGCCAAATAAGAGTCTATTAGGCAAATACCAAAAATGGTGGTGAATACACGGTGCCACCACTTGTGTGTGTACCACTCCCTCTCCATTGCAAGGCTGCCTTGGCGTAGATGATCATGAACATCTATGATCCCAAAGCAAGAATAAAACTCTTCTACCATTGATGGTCGCTGTATCTCTTTGTAGTATCTGGTAGTTTCCCATACTCCTCCAACTAGCTCTTTCCTGTGGCGAAGACGCTTACTTATAGATCCTGGATTTGTTGAGCCTACATTGGAGATAATTGTTTTGACCTTTCTGTCAGCCCAACCTAAGGCATAAAACGGCAAACCATGCTGTGATTGGGTTTGCAACAAACAATAGTTCCCTCTTGATGGCTTTCCTCCCTCTTCATCACCATTGGCCCATGATTTGAGGAAAGCTAATGGATATTCTTTATGGGCTGTTTTTATCATGCCCATGAAGAAGAGTCCTCTTTCTCGAAGGGCTAACAGTGTCTTCACGGATGAAAAGGCGGATTCAGCATGCACTACTCTTCCAGTGCCATAGTACTCTTTTGTCAATCGGAGTGTCACAGCTGTTCCCTCACCATATTCCTGTGAGAAATCCTTCCTTCTGTTTGCTTCCCTTCCTTCCATCATATCCAACTTCAAAATAATACCAGTTTCCCCGCATGCCAAGGCTTTCATTTCAGCCCCAACACCCTCTGGTTTACGTGCAATTTTGGTCTTATGTGGCATCCCCTCAGCAACATATTCTCCATCAGAACCCTTCCATGCGCTCATGCATTCATCCACTGTTAAGTGGCAGCCTGGAATTATGTTCTTTTGACGGGTTAGGTTGAAATCCTCAATGAAAGGCCGAATATCTTGCCATGGGTCCTGAAAAAAAGTTAATTGTAAAAATGGAAACACATTGATATAGAATATATGTACCACTTAGCACACAACCTTGCTTGAGGCCATTTGAAACTCTGAAAGGATCAGATAAAATACCATTAACACGTACAGAAGCTTTCATCCCAGAGTGCATATTCTTCAGGATGTTGACAAGTTTAGGGGGAAAACCCCAACGTCCAAGTAAAAGCCATAAAGCATCTCTGGGAACAGAATCATAGGCCTTTTTGAGATCGAAGAAGCACATGTATAACTGGCATTGTTGTTCCCTGGCCTTTTCTTGTAGCTGTCTAGCAGTAAAGATCATATCAATGGTTCCACGCTGCTTCCGAAAACCACATTGGGTTTCATCAAGCAGAGATTCAGACAGAGCAGTTATGCGATTGGCAATAATTCAAGCAAACACTTTTCCCAGGACACTAAGGAGAGAAATGCCCGTCCAATTGCCACAATGATAGATCTCCTTTTTGGGGTATGGGGACAATTACTGCATCTACTCATTCTTTTGGTATTTGTTCAGAAGACCAAATCTCAGTGAACAGTGTAAATAGCTCTGCAGCAACTTTTTCACCACCATGGATAAGTAATTCAGTGGGTACGCCATCTCTGCCTGCAGCGCACTGACATTTCATTTGAGTAATGGCTTGAAAAACTTCCTCTATAGTTGGAGGAGAAGCGAGTTCTTCAACAACAGCTTGCTGTGGAATCATAGTCGTTATAGTATCCTCAAAGAAGGAGGTGACAGAATTAAAAACCTGATCAAAGTGGTTTTTCCACCGGTCCCTGATCTGGATCGGATCTGAGATCAGGAACGTTCCTGATGAATCAAAAACTGAAAAAGCTTGTACTGTTTTCTTTTGTGAAAGTTGTTTCCAGATAAGGAATAAGTTCTTCCAATCACCATTTGTACGGAAGTTGTTTAAGTCATCAGCCCTCTTCTGCCACAATAAATTTTGGATTTTGCAAATGACACGTTTAGCATTGTTTCGCACTTTTCTGTATTGAACAGACAGAGGAGTAGGAACAGGTAAATT
Organism: Ephydatia muelleri; assembly: GCA_013339895.1. NCBI lineage: Eukaryota > Metazoa > Porifera > Demospongiae > Spongillida > Spongillidae > Ephydatia > Ephydatia muelleri. The sequence continues at coordinate 108,858 of JABACO010000081.1, forward strand.
GTTTCGCAGAAGGGATCTGCTTTTATGGAAAAGAATTTTCTTTTGTTGTAAGAGTGGTTGAATCGTTAAGAAATTGTCTTGAAACCAATCAGGTAAGGATGTTTTTGCCTTGACTCCAATTGAGCTATAGGCAGCTGATGAAACAGCAGCACAAAACGATTTCCACATATAGCCTCACATTTTGTCTCTTTTTCTGACTCACACATTGATAAGAGGTGTTGTTTTGAAAAGGAGGCATTGAGAGCTTTGTGATATTCAGCTGCAATCAGAGGTTGAAACAGAAGAGCAACATTAAATTGAAGGACAGGGGCAGTGACCACCCGATGACGATGTACCCTGGCAGTAGGTATCATAATGGAGCTCCCTACATAGAAATGGTCGCTCCAAACATCGACACTATGAAAAGATCTTGTGTCGTGTACCATATTACGGTCTCGCTGTCTTGTGATGATAAAGTCAATCATATGGAGGCCTTTTGAACGAGGGTGCATCCAGGTGGCTCTGTGCCATGGCTGATGTTTGAAGAAAGTGTTTGTGATGCATAGGCCATTTCGGCAGCAAAACTAATATGTATGTATGTATGTATGTATGCATGCATACATGCATGCATACATACATGCATACATACATACATCCATACATACAACCATACATACATACATGCATACATACATACATACATACATACATACATACATACATACATACATACATACATACATACATACATACATACATACATACATACATAATAATAATAATATTCCATCGCAACTGTACGCATACATGTCATACACGCATACAATACAGTCACATTTGGGGAGAAGAAACAGTGGGGGACACAAAATTAGTTGTAACGTCCACGCAAGACACCAACACAACACCATATACTAGGCCGTTCGAAACTTGGGCTTTATTTGCTCAGTGGAGCCACGGTGAGCGCATCCGTTCATATTTTCAAACCAACAATCGTTCAATCTTCTATTTCAACTCCAAACAGCCTTCACACACACTAGGACACAAACTTTCTCGTTTTATTGTACAAGGAACTTACAAAAAAACATTTCCCACCTCTCCCAAAAAGTTATCACACAGTACACATAAAACATAAAAAGATGATGATGATACGATACGATGATAACAGACAAAGTTGCGGCCACATGATACAAGTGCCTACTTTTGCTTCTTGTGAATCTGTGCAATGAAGGGCCTGTCCATTTCATGGCTCAGCTCATGGGCTTCCCTCCTCCCTGCTTTAACAGTTCCCTTTCTTTCTGCATCCTTTCTAGCATCTTCATTGCATCAAAGTCCAGAGAGCCATATACTTCTTTGTCTTTTGGTGTCTCTCTGCAAGGTCACCTTTCTGCTCGCTCCCTCTAAAGTCGTCTTCCTGCCCTCCAGAGATGTGATGGCAGTAGCAGAGGAACTAATATCTAGTTCGACATACCTGCCATAACTAATAGTCGAATGGGACACAGCATGTGGGGGATCGACCAGTTTTGGTTTAATTGTCAGTTTAGGCCCAAGTTCTAGGTTTACGTAATTGGGCCAGGGATTTGGCTGAGGAACCATCTCTAGATCAGCTTGTGCGTGCACATTCTGGGGACTGCGGACCCTGCTCCCCTACCACATGGATTGTGGGGAGCATGCTGGATTTGGGACTGATGACATCAGGGTCACACGTGCTTTCAGTCAGGAAGCTGTGACTACTGTCAACGTTGCTCTGAGATGGCTTGCGTGGTATTTTGGTAAATTGCCTCCTACCGTCCATCGATGGCCTAGCAGAACTGGGCACCGTTCCATTGCTCTTCTTGTTGCCCGCCTGGTCTTGAAGGTTACCCTGGTTGATGTTGGCAACCAGCTCATACAGATCCGAAGCTTTCTCGGTGCTGAAGGCGTAGCGCTTTTCACATCCAGGACCGGTGTCGAAAAAAAAACGTTTTCGCAGCAACCATAGTAACAAATGTACATGAAGGGCCACTTAACCTTCTCTAATGTTGTGCTGTTTGTGAACGTGACACCTGTATTGCTCACTACCATAATCCCCTCTTGTTCGTTGTGTTACCTTTATCAAATTGGGAGGGAGCCCATAGTTCCAGATCAAATCTAGATTGTGTCTGTATCAGAGGGCAAAGTTCTTTTTCAATTAAGTAATTGCCCCACACATTTTATCATCACATGCCCACCCCCTCCCCAGAATCATATTCTCAAAAAACCCAGCATCTCCCCTCCCCTACTATAGACACTTTGTACACAGCACCCATACACTGGTGATGATGCAGATCAACCCATTACCGTTATACAGTAGGGCTCACTACTCGCGATCGCAAGGCTGTTTTAGATTTAATAATCAATAATCATTGCGCATGCGTAGTAGGCTCAATTGAGCGTTTTTTGCAGGAATCGGTGTGTGTGCTATAAAAGATGTTCTTATTCGGTACAGGACTCAATATTATCAGAGTGAGTTTTAAAAATGGGTACCTTTCCCCGAGATACTGCTTCTGTGAACCTTTTTAAAAATGAGTGGAATGACTAGAGGAGGTGCTGGAAGGAGGCTAGATGTGAGAAGAGGGAAGAGTAGCCTTCCACAGGGAAATAATTCATTCCTGAACCAGAGTGGTGACAAACCTTAGACTCAGGGTCAATAGATACAGATGCTCATTCTGTTGTTGTTGCCCTGCCCTTCGCCCCTGTTCATCAGCTGAAGGAAGGTACCATTGGTCCACCATCCCTAACCCTAACCCATAGCTGACAATCAGATTGATAGACCATTTTTAACCCCCTTCCCCCTTCTCTTCATGCACACACCCTTTGCCCCAGTGCCTGTACATGTATCTCACCCAACATTATTAAAACCACTTAGTAATGCCATCACTTGCAACAGAACCTTCTGTTTCTCACACTCCTCCACCCCTTCCATTTTCATTAACATCCATCTCATCCCCCCCCCCCCCCCACCATTTTCTGGGTGAGAGTATGTGGGGGTAGGGTGATTCAGGGGCCTTCACACACTTGACACATTTCTATGCCTTCCCACCATCAGGTCCATCTTGGGGCAGGACTTGACCTATGTTCCTCCAGAGGTGTTGAGATTGCTGGTCCCTCGCAAGGATGGCAGCCCAGCAGTCCTGTTGCACAAGGATGGCACAAATGGAGGGAAGTGTTGTCATACATGTTTACAAAAAAATTTAATGTGTTTCATTTTCCAGTGGTAATTCTACTCTGTTTAAACTTCCACAAATCCAACACTACATCAATGGTACGTCCATCAGAGACAGTTATGACCAGATGGCTGTAATTCACGTCTGGTAGTAGTGGTGGTGGAGGTGGTCCTGCTCAAGGTTGTCTCATTTCCCTCACACATTGTCCCCTATAACTTATGCCTGTTGGTGAGAGGATGGAGAGGTGATGGAGGGACTGGTGTTGAAGTGGTGCACTCACCCTGGTACCCGATACAGTCCCACATCTGCTAGGCCTCTTTGCTCAATCTCATGCACAACAATAGCTGGCACTCGTGGGATGCACGTGGGACAGAAGGAGGCGTGGTCTGCTTCCTGTAGTGAGGGGGTGTGGTCAGTGAGGGGGAGTGGTCAGCATGTGGTTAGTAAGATGGTATAGTGGTAGTGTATGTATATAGGGGCTTGGGAGGGATTAATTGTGCTCTCTATTTTTCCCTTTCTTGTTGCCAGGTTGATCACCCATAGTTGTAGATCTATGGATGAACAAACCGACACTAATTGCAATGTCATGGCTACATTGGAGCTCAGAACAAGAAGCCCTGAAGATTATATGGGACCACTTGAATAGTTCAAGGGTATCATACAGAAGCTGCGTTGTGCGTGCACTTATGTACATGTATAATGATGTATTATTGAAATGAGACAACAGAATAATGTAAATACTGAGCGAAGCAACAACTGGAGGCATCCCACGACTCACGAGCGCTTAAGTGACGTAACATGCAATGATTGCAGCATCACGCAACGTTGTTTATCTTCAGGGCTAGGGAATATATGCACGCGGATATCGTGATCGGATGAAAACCATTGACATATGGAATAAGGGTGAGGGTCATCAATGGCAGAAATAAAGGCATACTAGTATATTATCTCTGTCCATAGATTAAAGACCTTATGGAAGGTCTTAAATCTATGCTCTGTCAAAGGTATGGTGCTGAAAGAGTATGCTGGTAGTATTCCGAAGGGTACTATGGACTGTTCTTTCTACCATGCCCCACATGTGATTGGACATGGGTTACATCCCCACATGTGTTCATGAGGGGTACGTGGTTACATCCCCTCATGTGTTGAGGAGGAGTAAATGGGTTACATCCCCACATGCGTTGACGAGGGGTATATGGGTTACATCCACACATGTGTTCATGAGGGGTACATGGGTAACATCCCCACATGTATTCATGAGGGGTACAAGGGTTACATCCCCACATGTGTTCATGAGAGGTACGTGGGTTACATCTCCTCATGTGTTGAGGAGGGGTACATGGGTTAACTCCCCACATGAGTTGAGGAGGGGTACATGGGTTAAATCCCCATATGTGTTCACGAGGGGTATGTGGGTTACATCCCCACATGTGTTCAGGAGGAGTAAATGGGTTACATCCCCACATGTGTTGAGGAGGGGTACGTGGGTTACATCTCCACATGAGTTCATGAGGGGTACATGGGTTACATCCCCACATGTGTTCATGAGGGGTACATGGGTTACATCCCCACATGAGTTGAGGTGGGGTACATGGGTTACATCACCACGTGTGACCAGGAGAGGTACTTGGGTTACACCCCTCATAATATGTACATAGATGAAGATCCCATTTTTCCATTACGATGACTTCCAGTTTGGTTGAATTGACCTAGAGTACAAGCACAGTGCAAAAAGTTTGTTATGCGACACTGTATACTATAACGTATATTCGAAAATAAGCAGCAATATAAGCTGTCTGCGTATTGAACATTATATGCAAAAGCGTATATTGAAATATTGTCAGTCACGTGCGGTTTCTGGTATCTTAGCAAACCGAATTTCGTTAATGTTACACGGTTTGGTGAACCGCGCACTATCGTAATTTGGGCTTTGACCTTCCGTAAACCAGTCCTCCGCCCCCCCCATCCCCACTCCCCCTTTGCATCTGCTTGGTTTATAAAACTTTTCTTCGCACATATAAGTGGTACAACACCAAACACAAATATTCAAACACCATAGTGCCTTAAGACAGCGGTTCCCAAGTACTAACTTAGTGTGACCTGATAAAGACGAGAATATAATAACATTTGGCGCCAATTGAAATGGCCATACTTACCTCTAGTGATGGACTTGTTGGTGCTGACTAACCAAATGCGCACAAAAGAAAAAGACATTTTAGTGCCCCCAGCATACTTACCAGTTCGAATAGAAACGCTGCAGAAAAGCAAAATGAAGGTAGCAAAGCCATTGCGTACTTACCTCAGCAGAATCGACCCGCGCTTGTGATAGCCGAAACCCATAGTCCTTGAGACAGCGGTCCCCACGTACTATGTGACCTGATAAAGACGAGAACAATAACATTTGGCATCAATTGAAATGGTCATACTTGACACTGTGTAACTTACCTCAGCAGAATCGGCCGCTTGTAATAACCGGAGACCAACCCCAATAAAGTGCATTGCACACAAATTGTGAGTCGCTTACCGTATACTAGGCTTGCTTTCAGCAGGTTGATGAGGCTGATGTACTACATCACAAACGCATCCCCAAATTAACACAAACGTGATAAGCAAAGTCACGTACCTTTCCAGGCCATGCACACTCACACAGGAACCCGCCAAAATTAGCCATAACGTGCAATGGCATACTCTAATTGGTGCACTTTTAAATTTGGTTATAAATAGTAAATAACAACGATAACAGCACTAATCTATTGACAAGTAAGACTATCACCTATTTCTTGAACTGGCAGAAATCTTCAATGTTACAACATTTACAAGCCTGCGTGAAATTGTAAAAAACAATAGAGGCTGTGCAATGGGCGGAGCGAAGTGACGTTATTTGTGTTAACCGCCTGTCAAAAGCAATTGTATGTTGTGCAGTTGGATGCAGTAATCGTTTCATTAAAGGTTCGGGCGTTCATTTTCCTCAAGATGAAGAACGTAAGTCCCAGTGGATAGCTGCAGTGGGGCCGGCGCAAAGATTGGATTCCTAATGAGTACTCGTGGATATGTAGCGTACACTTCGTTTCGGGGGAATAGAGCAACAACCTTCTATCCCCTGATTATGTTCCTTCCTTATTCGAGCACATGAAGAGCCCTTTGAAGAGGAAGCGTGTGCATGATATGAACAGATTCCAAAAGGAAGTTGGTAAAAAAAATAAATTGATGCTGCAGAGTCTTTGCTACAGCTATCGGAACCTGAGGCCAATTATTCCAATCTACACTAACAATGCCTCTCTCATACGCAACATACGGGTCTTCAAGCGCACCAACCAGCTCCAATTTTACCTTGTAACGCTGTTTGGCAGTGTCATGAAGCTAATAGTAATACTCAGAGTATTTGGCCGTACTTTCTAGTTGCATTTAATCACACGAAATGGCTCAAAAGGTTAGTCAGGAACGTCCAATCACTCTATTACGGATAGACACGTGTGTGCTTTTGACACTCAAAATGGCGCTTAGCAAAGGTTGCTTTTTATTGATGACGATTTAGGACGCTATTGCACAAACCCTATACCATACTTTCCATATAATTATGTACTGTATATCCATTTCAAATTGAACAATAATGGTAAGAATAAACATGGTACACATTAACATTTCAAAATTGTAATGACACACACTTGCACGTACATGTCCACACGCTCGCGACACACATGTCCACGCACACGTATAAACACACAACACACAGACGGACACATGCACAGTCGCACGTACACATGACAGATCGATGTCCACACACACGCATACAGACAGATGTCCACACACACGTATACACAGACAGATGTCCACACACACGCATACAGACAGATGTCCACACACACGTATACACAGACAGATGTCCACACACACGCATACAGACAGATGTCCACACACACGTATACACAGACAGATGTCCACACACACGCATACAGACAGATGTCCACACACACGTATACACAGATAGATGTCCACACACACGCATATGCACAGACACACACACACACAGCCTAGATGTCCCACACAGACAGATGTCCCACACAGACAGATGTCCCACACAGACAGATGTCCACACACAGGCAGATGTCCATCAGTATCGACTTCCGACTTCGGCATTGAGCGTGTCAAGTTCGGTTTGTACTGACTGTCGCATGCTAAGTACTAAAGGCAAGCGCCAGCTCCTTAGTAATTAGATGCTATTAACGCTTATACAGGAATTGATAACTCGCAGACAAATATACACACAGAATATGTGAAACTTGAATATACACGGTGGTATGATATAAATATACTTACGGGGGTATATTTTGTACACTTAATTGTGCCTATATAAACAGTGATGTATTAAACACTTGCGGATTCTTGAATATACGCCGTCTTATATTTCGAATATAGTACTCAGGCGTATATTTTGGCGTATTCTCAAATATAACCAAAAATATACCGTATCGTATATCTAACTTTTTGCACTGTGAAGATTGGTGGACTAAGATGTCTTTCTGCCATGAAGGTATGCACTGCTTCACCATAACTTTCTGCGAATTTCACTATCACATCAGTTTTTTTCTCCCCGTCTTCATTATCATTAATGGTTGCGATTGCTTCATACACCAATCGTTCCAACCGATCGATGTATTCAATCGTTACTGCTTTCGAGTCTTTGTTGGTGTACGAACAGAAATATGGAAAAGTGCTGCTGATGATAGGGTTCGTCTTGTAATAAACCATTAGACGTATTAGTGTAGCTTTCAATGCCGTCATACAAATACATACTGAGTTTGAAATAACAGAACCCGGTATGTATGCCAATTTAAGAGTTGGAACTAACCACTCGCATATAACTTTCGCTTTCGTACTTACAATTCCCAGCACCCTTAAAGTGGCTCCGCAAAGTATTACAACTAGGCATGGACAATGGTATTTGTTATTTTCAGAATGGCTTTTGAATAATAGTCCAGACATTGCCTTACAGAGCCTTCCTCATTCTTTATATCCTGTAGATAGGCAATAAACCTTACACCTTGATGCATAACAGCGATGAGGCCATCTGTATTATCATCTAAACCAACATTTTCCTCAAAGTAAGCTGAAAGCAGTTTCTTGAATGCTGCCCGCCTATCATCTTCCGTATAGTAAGTTTGCACCATTTCAGCAATGAGATGCTGCACAAATTTCATATCCTTTAGAGTAACTGTTGTGGGATCCATCGATGAATACTGATAAAGAAATGAACCAAATTCTTTGCATAGCAAAGAAACTGGAACATGAAAATCAGCAGTGTTGTCTTGAAAATCTCGCTGCACATCAAAAGTATGATCTACTCTTGGAAGAACCTGCATCCATGAATTTATTACTTGGGCTTGGAATAGCAAATTGCGAAGCATTTATTTTGGCGACTTCGCTCAGAGCAGATAGAAGCACTAAAATGAAACAACAAATGACTAGGATGGACATCCCTGTACAGACACATGGTGCTAAATATTTATAATCAACAGATGATGTAATTTTATATATTTTTAGCTGTCATGTCATTTATGTCATTCGCACCAAATAACATTAAAGTCCGTTAGATAAGAGATTCTTCTGTTTAAGGTCATACAGTACCACGAGCAAATGGCTTGGCTATATAGATGTGTGCAACCTACCTACTGCAATAAAACCATCTGTGATGTACATTTTCGCTGAACAGTGCTAGGGTACATGCGAGCGCCGTACTAGTATTTACGTTTGAACAAACATTACTTATACATGTACAACTTCTGGGCTTTCTTCATATCCCCTTCTACAGCTTCTTACGTTGTGAAGAACAGACTGTTGCCTTGGTTTTGGTATCTTCTGACCTATGAATAGATGATATGGACACATCTTAGACAATCGGAGCGAAGTGGAAGTGGAAGTGGTAGGGTATGGAAGGGAAGGGAGGAAGGGAAGGGAAGGGAAGGGAAGGAAGGGAAGGGGAAGGGAAGGGAAGGAATGGAAGGGAAGGGAAGGGAATGGAAGGGAAGGGAAGGAAGGGAAGGGAAGGGAAGGGAAGGGAAGGGAAGGGAAGGGAAGGGAAGGGAAGGGAAGGAAGGGAAGGGAAGGAAGGGAAGGAAGGGAAGGAAGGAGGAAGGGAAGGAGGAAGGGAAGGGACAGGAAGGGAAGGAAGGAAGGGACTCCAACCATTGCCAACATTCAGGATTAACGTTATTTGACCATACTAATATCATGGACCTGTGAGGCATTCCAGTGTGGTGTTACTATAATGAGTATCTTCCAAGCAAAGTCTTTGAGTGGCTATGAATAGGAATGTATGGATTATCCGAAAACGGATACTGGAATTAGTTTGGATAGGACATACGTCACACTCCCTTCATCAAAACAGATACAGCAGCCTGTACTGCAGTCTTGGAGGAGCTTTTTTTTACTTTCTAAGCTCTCCTGTATGGCTTCAAATGAGCTCCTGGTGCTTTTTTTTCTCTTAGAGCCATCTAGAACTTTAAACATCTTGTATGGTCCAAGCCTTTCATTTTACATCCAACTTCCCACCCCTTTCGATGTTTTTGCTTGGTGTCTTTCAGAAAAACAAGAGCCCCAATCTTATAGCACAGAGGAGCTGCACGTTTCAAGTCACAATTTTTCTTTTGTTTTGTTGTGCAGCTTGTCCGTTATGTTTCACAAGTTCAAGTCGTTTAGCTCACTCCTTCTGGATGTCCCGCTCACAATAATTTAAAGCTATATCATTGGAAAATTTATTCCGGAATTTTTCACGTACTGTCTTAAGCTCTTTGTTATTAATATTAATGTCAAGGGTATTGTAACCTTATGCACAAATATAAGTTCACACGGAGTGAATTTAGTTGATTCTTGACATGAGGTATTGTAGGCAGAAACACATTATTCAAATTATGTACTCCACATCTCCTTCTTACAGCCTATATGGTTTACCAACGTATTTTGAAGCATTTATGCTTTGTCTAAACCATTTGCCTATACAAGAGATAACATTTGAATTAAACTACCTTTGGGTAATGGGTGGTAAGAAGCTGTTAAATGATGTCTTATGCCAAGCAATGCTATTATTTTTTATTCAGCTTGATGTTACATTCAGTACCTTGGTCAGATGTAATAACCTGAGGTTAGCCCATCCACATGAATAAATGTACCAATTAAAAAAAAGAATATAGAAAGATTCATCAGTCATACCTCAGAAGGACGTGCACAACATAAATATTATATAATACCTTGTGTGCATGCAAATTTTAACCCATTGGTATTCTAAGTATTTTATACAAAAATTTGACAGATGAAAATGAAATTGATTACTAAGTAAACTAAATGTTATGTGTACACATAGATTGTGCATACCTTATAAAGCAATCTTGATAAGGGTTCCTATAGCATAAGTCCATTTTTGTAAAATAACCACACACTGTAAAAATATAACAGCTTCCATCTGATGATGGTACCAGTGAGGCAGAAGAAGAAAGGGAGGTCAGTGTGCAAAGAGAAGATAGATATCAATTGAAAGACATGGAAGAAGGATATTGGAATGCTCATGGCAGAGAATGGGTAGAAATTGACCACCTTAGTGTTGACCCTGCAGTAAATGCCTACACAGGGATTACTGAACTGAAGTGGGGAACTACTCTGGAAGGTGTTGAGAAGAAATGGAGTATTACTTCTACCTCATGTTTCCTATGGACTCCATTCCATCTATCTTGGAGTATACTAATATCAACCTCCTAACTAAAAAGAAAGCACCTTTGACAAAAGGAGAGATTATAAAGTGGCTTGGTATTAGATTGGCAATGGCTGTTGAACCAAGGAGGGGACCACTTCCAACATATTGGAAATCAGAGAGTGATGTTGGTGTAGTTTCAACTGCTGCCAACTAAGAGGGTCGCTTTGGCATGAAGCTGTCACGGTTCACCGATATCAGTTCCAGTCTGCAACTGGCCCAAGAACCAAAACCACAACCTGTGAAGGTATGTGTTTCTTGCCCATTTGAAATTGATGTAATATTAATATTCCCAACATGCAGGATCCTTGGTGACTGTAGCGCATGCGCTATGACCGTTGTACTTGTATCTGTATTATATAAGCACGTATGTGAATGCATTGATGATCCTTTTGCCACACCTGTAACCGACGCTACATTGGTGTCAGAAGTGGGATGACGGAACTCGAACGCGAGAGGAGGCCCACTCGGTTTTCAGCGCGTCCGCCTCCTCGCTTCGCAACTGGGACCGACTTCAGTCTATGGATAAAGCGAGTGGAACTATATATCCAAGAAGCGGGCTTACCTGAAGAGAAGAAAGGAGCAGAGTTGGTTTCGCTGCTTGAAGACGAGCCCTTCAGGATTGTAAGTCAGCTGGGATTGGTGAGCGAAACGGTTGAGTATGATGTGGTGAAAGCGTGCCTTGTGAGTCATTTTTTCCCCTGACGGGGTGGAGTTAGAGTGGCAGGCTAAGATGCACGTGGCAAGACAGAAAGCAGGTGAGTCTGTCCTCGAATTCGCCGGCAGGTTGCGTGTTCTGGCGGACAAAGGATATCCTTCGTGGCCACCGGAGAGGCGTTTGGAGGTTGCTCGTAACCAATTTGTCCAGGGTATTCTTTCCTCTACCATCCAGCTCAAACTTCTCACAGATTCACCAGAGACGCTGGACGACGCGGTGAAACTGGCTTACAGGCTGCAGACAGCGGAGTTAGCCCAAGAGCATCTAAAAGCGGAAGCTACAATTGACGATACCCGAGGAGGCGGAAGTAGCTGTGCTATTGGAAGGAGTGATGGTCAGGTACACAAGCTTTCTCCACAGATTGAGCAGTTGACTGAGCAATTGACCAAACTGAGGGCGGAACGTGAACCAGGAAAAAGAAATTGGCCTAAAAAGAAGCTAACTTGCTGGCATTGTGGTGAGACAGGGCATTTAAGACGGGATTGTCCAAGCAGAAGACAAGGTGTACAGAGGAAGCCATTAAACAATAAGTCAGTGGAACATACATCAGCTGTTGCATGTACATTAACCATACAAGGGCATATAGAGGGATTCGGTGTCAGCATGTTAGTAGACACTGGTTCTTCAGTAACACTTATACATGAAGCAGTGTGGAATAAGGTGAAAATTAAGGTCAAAAGTTCACTCTCCCCATGCACTGTTCCAGTTATGGCTGTAAATGGTGAACAGCTTATGGTGGCCGGGGAGATTGATCTTCACTTGCAGATTGGCACACATCAAGGGAAGCACAAGGTTCTTGTAGTTGAACAAATGCTGCAGCAGTGCCTTCTGGGAACTGATTATTTGGAGAAGCAGAAATGCTTGGTTGATCTAGGGAAAAGGACTTTGACGGTAGGCAAACCTGGTAATTGTGTTCCATTGTCTTTTGGTGCCCAGTCATCCACTTGTCATGTTGTTATGGGTGAGAAGGTGGTGATTCCAGGTTATCATCAAGTCAGGCTGCCTGTTAGGGTAACTCCAACTGATGGTAGTGCTACAGTTGGAATTTTTGAACCACATTCAGAGATGGCTGAAACGCATGGTGTGTTGATTGCCAGATCAGTTTCACCTATCCAGTCAGGTCAGATAGTTGTTCAGATACTTAACCCGCTACCATTCCCAGCAACACTTCAAGCAGACGAAGCCATAGGCTGTTTTTGTTGTGGGGCACAGGTGGATGTTGTTAGCCTGGAACTGGTGGACACTGACACTGGTGTCACATGTTCAGCTCTCAAAACTCATTTATCTGAGGAGGTTGCTAGGGCAATTGAATCCATGGTAACCCGGATAGATGAGCTTTCATGTGCAGATCGAGAGAAATTGAAAAGGTTGTTGTGTGAGTTTTCTGATGTCATCTCTGTAGGCGAGAAGGACCTGGGACGAACAAATGTGCTGAAGCATAAAGTCAACACAGGAGATGCCCCTCCCATCCATCAACAGGCTAGACGGATGCCCTACCATCAACGAGAGACAGTAAAGAAAATGTTAGATGACATGCTGCAACAAGACGTGATTGAGGCAAGCAGTGGCCCATGGTCATCTCCCATTGTTCTAGCTAGGAAGAAGGATGGTACGTTAAGGTTTTGTGTAGACTTTCGCCGTATTAATGATGTGACCAAGAAAGAGGTCCACCCCTTACCTAGAATAGATGAGACTCTTGACATGCTGGGTGGAGCCAAATGGTTTTCTACCTTAGACCTGGCAAGTGGCTACTGGCAAGTGGAAATGGAGCCAGAACATAAGGAGAAGACAGCTTTTAGTACACCTTTTGGGACTTACCAGTTCAAGGTTATGCCATTCGGGCTTTCTAATGCACCCAGTACCTTTCAAAAGCTTATGGAAATGGTTCTAGCTGGACTCCATTGGACGACGTGTTTAGTTTACCTTGATGATATTGTCATTTTTAGCACAACAGTTGAACAGCATCTGAGCAGACTTAGAGATGTTCTGGCAAGGCTCAAGAAGGCAGGGTTGAAACTAAAACCAAGCAAGTGCCATATTTTGAAGAAATGTGTGCATTACCTGGGTCACATAGTGTCAGCTGATGGTGTGAAAGTGGATGATGATAAAATTAAGTGCATTGTGGAATGGCCTACCCCAGTGAACCTTGAGGAACTGAGACGTTTTTTGGGAATCGCCTCATACTACCGCAAGTTTATAAAAGGGTTTGCACACATTGCTGCTCCTCTGCATGCATTGACTGAAAAGTTGAAACCATGGGAATGGACTGGGTTGTGTGATGAGGCATTTGCGCAGCTAAAGACAAAGCTTAGTTCCCCACCTATTCTCTCTTTCCCACAGTTCAATATGCAGTTTACAGTTGATTGTGATGCGAGCTTGGAGGGTTTAGGAGCAGTTCTCTCCCAAGAGAATGACAGGTGTGTAGTCGCATATGCTAGTCGTGTACTTACTAAACAGGAACGGCAGTATTGTGCTACCCGGCGGGAAATGCTAGCCTTGATTTGGGCTATCCAATATTTCAAGCCCTACCTTTGGGGGCGCCCTTTCAAAGTCCGCACAGACCACAGTGCACTCAAATGGCTGAAAAATTTCAAAGATCCACATGGGCAGGTGGCAAGATGGCTTGAAATTTTGTCAGAATATGACTTTACAGTGAAACATCGCCCAGGCCTTAAGCACGGAAATGCTGACTCCTTATCAAGGCTCCCTTGTAGGCAATGTGGTGCAAGTCAAGACCAGGTGGAAAATCTATACAGTCTTGAGGCAGCACTTGCACAAGCTACTGAATCAGACCTGGCACTGTGGCTTCCAATTCTGACACCAACAGATCAAGAAACTCTTCAGAACAATGATCCAGCTCTTGCCCAGGTCATGGTCTGGGTTGAGAGTAATTCTTTTCCAAAGTCATTTCCAAAAGATGGGGGGTATTGGTTGCAGACTCTTTGGGCTCAACAGAAGTATCTAGTACTGCGAAATGGGGTTTTGTATAGGAGATGGGAGGATATCCCTGGTAAGGGGCTTAACAAATGTCTTCAGTTTGTCTTGCCACAGGATCTGGTCCCTACTGTACTTGAACAGCTGCACAATGCACCATCTGGTAGTCACTTGGGTGTCTCAAAGACTGTAGAGAAAGTACGTCGTCGCTTCTACTGGCCAGGGCAACGACGAGACATAGAGAGATGGTGTGCTGCATGTGAAAGCTGTGCAACTCGTAAAGCACCTCCGACAAAACCAAGAGCGGCAATGCAAGCAGATCTTCCTTCTGGTCCATTTGAGCGTGTAGCAATGGATATCCTGGGCCCTCTACCAATCACCACCAGAGGTAATAAATATATCTTGGTAGTTGGGGATTATTTTACAAAATGGGTGGAATCATTTCCCTTGGCCAGCATTGAAGCTGAAAAGGTAGCAGAAGTTTTTGTGCATCAATTTGTCTGTCGTTTTGGTACCCCAAATAGCCTTCATACAGATCAAGGCCGAAATTTTGATTCTGCTCTTGTTAAAGGCCATGTGCAAATTGTTGGGCATTAAGAAAACTAGAACTACAGCTTACCATCCACAGTCTGATGGTTTAGTAGAACGGTTTAACCGTACCTTGTTAAACCTTCTAAGTATAGCAGCTAGAGAGGATACATGTAATTGGGATTCATACTTACCCTTGCTGATGTTTGCCTACCGTACAAGTGTGCAGGAATCTACAGGGTGCACACCATATCAGCTTGTTTTTGGGAGAGAAGTGAGGTTACCCATTGATGTTATGTTTGGCTTGCCCCCACATTATCCTACGGAGCTTAACAAGTATGCCATGGGTCTCAGGCTGCGCTTAGACAGGGCATATCGGCAGGTTAGAGAATACTTGGGGTTACAACAAAGAAGGCAAAAAGTGCATTATGACAAATTGTGCAATGGGAAGCCTTTCAAGATAGGTGACATGGTTTGGCTTCATTGTCCAGCAGTACCCAGAGGTAAATCCCCTAAGCTCCATTGTTATTGGCAAGGGCCTTACATCATACATAAGGTGCTCAGTGATATTCTTTATCAAATTCAACACAGGGACAACAAACGCAAGAGTATGGTGGTGCACTTTAATAGACTTCAAACCCTGCGTACAGTTGCCTCCTAATTTGTTATTGAATCAGACAGATGACCTACATGTAGCTAGACCTGATGAAGAGCTACCGGTGGAGGAGGAGAATGGCGATATTGATGGGGACATTCCAGCAGAGGCCTCGGAAACTGATGATGAGATAAACAGCAACATCGACAGAGAGATTCCAGCAGAGACCTCAGAAAGTGATGACGAGATAGAGACTGAGGAGCCGCCGGTGGACCAGGGTGATCACTTGCAAGATGCCGAAGATGTGACACATGATGAAGATGTACAAATGCCACCAGCAAACCTCAGACGTTCGACAAGACACAGCCAGAGACCTGACAGATGGGGACAAATATTTATGATCTATAGTCTCCCCTTCTTATGAGGAAGGGGGTAGTGTAGCGCATGCGCTATGACCTTTGTACTTGTATCTGTATTATATAAGCACGTATGTGAATGCATTGATGATCCTTTTGCCACACCTGTAACCGACGCTACATTGGTGTCAGAAGTGGGATGACGGAACTTAGTGACCAATTAGATCCTTCATCTTGTCTTACAATGAGCGTCGTGTGAAACATGTCAAACCTGGTCACACAATTGTTTGTGATGAGTGCATGAGTGCCTGGAAGGGAAGTGATGGTAAGTACAAGACAAATGGTTGTCCTCATAAAAAAAAATGGTTCGTAAGCCAGAAGGAGTTGGATGTGAGCTAAAGTCAGCAGCAGATGGGATGTCAGGAATTATCCTGAAACTTGAATTGATGGAAGGAAGCTCAATCCAAAAAACCAGGCCATGCTGAATATGGAGAAGGTACATCACAGTTACTGAGGTTGTGTGCGCCTTAGAGAGGGACTGCTCGTACTATCATAGCTGACAGTGCATTTTCGTCAGTCAAATCTCTACTGCATGGGGAGTATCTTTCAGCGACGGATCCACAAAGTGAGTCGTACCTTCTGAATATGGTTAACAGAATGGGAAGAGAATCACCTTGCACGATTAGATCAAGGTATGTACTTCATGGGAATGGTCAAAACTGCTACAAAAGAGTACCCAAAGAAGCAGCTCCTCCAATGGGCTTCAGGCAATGGAACTGGTCCTACGCCAAATCGAGGTAGTCACAAGCTACTTCAATCAATTGCCCCAGATGGTAGCAAAATAATTGCATGTGTTTGGGTTGATAAAAAGCCAGAAACTATCATATGCAACCGATATACTGGACACCCTGGAATACCATCAGAGCGATTACGCCACAGAATTGATGTAGTTGATGGCATACCAATCACGGTGCAGTACACAACAATGATACCAAGACCACTTATAGTGGAGAAGTTCTTTGAGTTTTTTTCATCAATTGATGTGCATGATCATTACAGACAAGGCTCACTTGCAATCGAAAGAGAGTGGATAACTCACACATGGTGGCACAGAACATTTGGGACCATCTTTGGTATATGTGTTGTTGATGCTTACTTAGCTTACAGGTATGAATCCGACAAAGATATCCTTGCAAGCACTGATGTGGTAGACTTTACAACATTCATGGATCTGCTGGCACATCAGCTCATCCACAATATCTATGTACCATCCAGTGCAACATTACGAAGGCGCAGTGATGATAGTGCATCTGTCTCTGTGGCACATGTAGAGGTACAATAAATGACATATTGTTATTGCTTTCATTTTTATCTGTGTATAATATTTTCACATTGTAGGATCAAGTGCAGCACAAACTACGGAGCCTTGGCTTCCTATGTACAAGGAAAATATAATGAATGGAAAGTACCCACAGCGTATCTGCAAGTACTGCAAAATAAAGACCACATTCTATTGTGTTGGATGCAGTGATCTGGAGAATGACTATTTGGTTTCATACTGTGGCTTTGGCACTTCCAGAGATTGCTATATTGTAATGCTGAAACAAAAAGCCTATAAATAATAATTTATTTATTTGTCCTTGCAATAATTGTTATAAACGGAAGTACTCAATATCCTGAATTCAGGATTATACCGATCCTGAATTCAGGATCGTTTTACGTAGATTAAAGATAAACCCTGTTAAAACTAATCTATAGTCATTAATGTTATTTACACCTATAGTACGTAGAATGTGACAAAGGGAAGTAGTTGGCTAAGTAGGACTGCTTTCTATTCATTCTACTACATACATACATAAAGCGTGTGCCGGAAACGTGACACTTTATGCAACATATGGCTTACTTTCAACTTTTCCAGTCGGCGAAGCTGCTAGGCTTAGGTAGGGTTGGGCAATGGCAGTATATGTACATATGTAGTAGCATTGAGAATAGATAGCTTAGCCAACTACTTTCCATTTGTCACATTCTTTGCATAATAGGTGTTGAAAACACGTTAATTAATATAGATGACTTTTAATGAGGTGGGGGGACGAATTGTTGCAGGACGAATTGTTGCTGTGATATATAATGGAGTTCAGAAGAACAAAAATTAATTGTTCAGGCTTGTCATATCGATCCTACAGCTGGACACATGGGAAAAAGTTGAACATTATATCATATAAAAGATGTGGCATGAAGTTGTCAAAGCAGTTAAGGAGTTGGTATGTTAATATTCACTGTGTAATATCAAAATGTCATTATGTATTTCAAGGATACAATCTTGTGATGAATGTCAGCGCATGCATTGCAAGATGACTGCAGAGACACCAGAGCTGCATCCTGCTGCTGTTGTTACCCCATGGCATCACATTGGTATTGACTTTATAGGGCCATACTCTCCAGTAGCTCATCCGTATCACTGTCACTGCCAGGTCTCTCTTCCCTTTCAACAACCAAAAGACTCAGAGGAGTACGTTTTTGTTTCTTGCACGGAGGTGTACCGCCACCCGTTTTACTTATGCCTCGAGCTGATTCAATGCTGGTACCTTTTGTGTCCCAATCTATTGTGAACTTGCGTGCGTGGCTCTCCTTAGTGATCTTTGTAATGATTCCCTTCTTACCACTAAGCTTCTTACTCTTTCCTTCTACTTTATCCCCGACTTTGATAGTAACCGGCATTATTGCGCACGAACGTATATTCGCGTAGAAACAAAGCGTATAAACAAAGTGGTTTTACTTTGAAATAAAAAACGATATAACGACTTATTAGATAGCGCTGTGTAGACGAAAGCCTATAGAAGCTTTATATCCCCCTAAATATCCAACACGATGCAAACTGAAGTTGATACAAGCGGCGTAAAGTCATCCTTAATTCAGGATTTCAATTCTGAATTAAGGATGGAAATAGATTAAAGATTAAGAATCTGCACGTGAGGCGAAGAAAGGAATTAGGCCTTCAAAGTTTTGGCCCAAGCAGAGAGGAACTTATACAACGTGACAAAAGCACGAAACGTCACTTAAAAGCTGAAACAGAGGATCTGCAATGAAAGAAAAATAGCTGCAAGCAGTTGACTGTTACCTCTCTCTTAGCATACAAAGAAATTATGAATTATTTCAGTGGGGGGGGGGGGGGGGGGGGGGGGGGGGTGGGGTTAAAAGGTATGAGGGCTTGAACGGGTAAGTAAGTAGGTGTTTTCTAGTAACGATTTATGTATGCACTTATTTTAACTGACTCGACTAACTGCACTATATTGTAGCTACGTAATTATTGCTGGGAGAACCACAGCCACACACGCGTCAGCGCGTCGTTTAATGGAGAAAACTAAGAAAACCATTTTTAACGGGTGCAGTACAACATTTCTGAGCTGTAGCTACGCCATAAGAAACCTCGATTGCCACCACAATTGAAAGCTAACGTAGTGACGCAATGTCTCAGCGCGCAGCGTCTTGTTACGTGTTTGAGTATGGCGTGCTTACTCGTTTCAATAGCCACTATGGATTGCACGGAACTAAGACAATTCATATACGATCCCAACTTGCATTGAGATATGACGAAAAAAAGGGTGGGCAAATTACATGACGTATGCGTTTACGGGCAACGTTTGACATATCCAGAAATGGCCCATACATAGGCAGTCATCTTGCTTTTTATTTCAAATTGAATTTTAAATAAGTTTATAATGTACTATAAATCGGTTTGATCATGATATATGTACTTCGAAAATATATTCCATTAAGCATTCTTTAACTAAAATCAAGACAAAAAAATTAATTTCTACCGCGCATAATTTATTCATATAAGTGCGTCATCTGCCAAAATTAATTAATAAATATTGGCAATAATTGTCTAATGGTGAATAATAAGTTAATTCAGCTGAAGATTAACAAGGCTGCTGGTTGCACGGCTGTTGCTCTCATTGAACGCGTGGAAACTAGGCCCTCCGCCCAATAATTTTGAAATCGATTTGCTGTCCCATAGCAACGAACCGGACAACCGATGCCCATTGGAATGCGCTATACACCGAGCACACTGAGGACAATAAACACCTATAAGCCATACTATGGTTAAGAAACACCTCTGACCTTTCAGGGCATCAATCACGTGGCCTTACCACACAAAAAAAGGTTTCAGTTTTGTGGCCTGAAGTAAGATACTTATTTCAGTGCGTATTGACCTAAATACGTTGTGAAGACTTTAGTGGCTCTCGTGCACACCGATGGGCTAAAAAAGAACTATACCTTTATGGTATTTAGATAGCGGTACTTGTTTCTACCAAAGGTGTGTGTCGACGAATTTTCTGAAGTGGTGTTCTAAGCTTTTAAAATCGCCATTTTTGTTGGCTATTCCGCGCATACTTATTCATCGGAAGGGTCGTATGGAAAGGTAAAAACGGTATGTTTATATATACCATGCATCATTTCTCTCTCTCTCTCTCTCTCTCTCTCTCTCTCTCTCTCTCTCTCTCTCTCTCCTCTCTCTCTATCCTCTCTCTCTCTCTCTCTCTCCTCTCTCTCTCGCTCTCTCTCTCGCTCCCTCCCTCTCTCTCTCTCTCTCCCTCCCTCCCTCCCTCTCTCTCCCTCCCTCCCTCCCTTCCCTCCCTCCCTCGACTGCCTGATGGCATATCCCGCCCGTGCGTGCACCATAACTAACTGATGATGATGAAGGCACCTCTATGAAAACACATGCACGCACATACACACATACATGTATACACATTCACACACAACACACACACACAGCTACTCCACTTGTTCTCAGCATGAAGGCAATGAAAACAGAGCCATCTCCCCTTTCAAGTTGTCACCCACGATGTGTCTCCTCCCAGCTAGAGAAACTCCTGATGTTTTGAGCCACCTGGACAAGGAAAGGTAATTTTGATAGATTTTATGCAATGTATTACCGTCTAAGCAGTCTCATTTTGTTCCAGGGAATAGCCAGGCCAGCTTTTATAGCCAATACTTGAGCCGAGTCAATTGCAACGTTTGTGATGCCTGCCTTCTGCAAAAGAGACTTCCTCTCTTCATCACTCAGAGTGAGCACCTCCTTCTCCATTAGGTCAGATGGTTCCCCTCCACTGACAATGCTTCTTGCTGTTTGCATCTCTGAACACCTTGTTTTGACTGTTCTAGAACAAGCAGCTGAGGTCGGAGGTTCGGATGTCGGGCTTTGGTTACATGCATGAATGTCATTGGCTATAAGGTACATGTACAGGTATGGTTTAGTATGAAATAACAACATAAGTGAGACTGAATACACTTAACTATTCCTCCTGTAGGCAGTTGTATTATGCCTTGATCAGGGCTAGTGGAGATGGCCCTCTTCAGCAGTGCCGCTGCTTCTCTTTCCTCCACAAGAGTAAGAGATGGTGTACACTCGTGCTCTTCATAGCAACCAGCCTTCACATCTCTGTGGCACTCTGCACACTGGACCAGTACATCCTTCAGCAAGATTACAATAGCATTAGGTGCTGGTCATATTCCTGTGGGTACCAGGGTGCTGTCCTCTGAGCAGCAAGGACACACTGGGGATGATGCTGCTACCCGCTCCACAACACATCTGGTACAGGCCAGCTTACGACATGGCAGTTCAAGGGGCTGTGTTACAATGTTTGAACAGACCACACACTTCAACTCATTCAGGACAGTGGAACTGTTTTGGCTTGCCAATGGTGGGTAGGTCTCATGTGAGAAGATCGGAGGACGGGCAATCTTCAAAAGATGTGCAATGAACATATTAGGTGTGAGTCCTGATTGACGACCTCTGCCAACTGTATGCTTCCTGACATGACCTCTTGCACTGACTTTGAAATGCTCACACACCTGTGATATGATTCTGTATACTGATTATGTGCATAAAAGCATATACCATGTACCTTACACCCTTCATTTGCATGCACTTCCCATACAAATGGTGTGAGTGCACATCTATGGTGCACTCCTTCTGCCCTGGCACTGATACCTCTCGTCATTGAAAGATGACAGCATTTGCAGAAGTGTTCAGGGTGCACTTGAGGGTTATCAGTAAGGGTATTGATAGAAAAAGCAAGCTGCAGATCAGCTGCAATGCTTTGCATTCATAGATCTCCTTTTTGCTTTTCCTCTTTATCACCCTGTGTCCACATACTCTGCAATGCAGCGGCAGTTGCTTGATGTGGTAGTCCATTCTGATGTACATGTACTTGTAACCTATGTGCATGTGTTCACACAATGACCACAAGACGCATCGATTATTCATAAGATACACTCGCGTGTTTAGTGGAGACAGAAAATTCGTCGACGGAAGCGGTTCATCGACTCTATTTTTGGCATGCCTTTGCCTTACGAAAAGACTAGTCTTACCTCCAACCCTTGTGCAGGAGGGGCGCAATATCGGATCTTGTACCCGCCCTTCCAAATAAAGTGCCGCGTGGCTATATAAACACTGCTTGCGCATTAAGTTGCTGCGCAATTTATAGAATGCGTGTTCATTATAATAAGAGGCTGAAGCGTTGTGTAGTATTCATCTTATAAGGATGTATATTTTTACAGCTGTACTGAAGTGTTGTGAGCTTTGAAAGATAGGCATTTTTAATGAGGAGTTATTCAGCTATCTATTGGACTGGTACCGTAATATTCTAATTATAAACCTAGTTTCCAGCCGCATACAACCGTGGGTGATGATCTGAGCCAATAGCAAGCCAGGTAGCTTTTCCCTAGCCTCCTCCCCCCAATTCCCATAGGTCTAGACTGCCAGCTAGAGGGACACCCACCAACCCTAGCTCACTGCTAATGCATTATGGTGAAGCTATTATATTTTATTGTATACAAGACGTCGTCATGGACACTTTTGACCTATATAGTGGGTTGTTTTCACTTGAAGTTTATTGTAAACAGTGTTCGTTTAGCCTGCATGCAGCTCGATGAATGAAGCGCGTAGGCTAGGCGCGTGCACTGATACGCTTACACGCAGGGAAAAAAAAAAGATTCATTAGCACTTTCCAGTACAGCTACGACTTACGTAGGCTTCTCAGTCTTACCTAGATCGATTAACATCAAGTCTGAATGTGCCGCTTTTTTCAATATTTGTCTGCATGTGTGCGTCGATCAATACACGTAAAGCGCTTAACTGCGAAGCACTCTCTTGGGACTTCGCCAATGGAAGAGCGCTATCACAATATATACTTACATTAAGGAAAGCTTTGTCTACACATCGGGGCGCTGCTCAGTCTACCATTAGGCCAAAGCCCTGCATCAGGGTCAAAGCACACTCCATCCCCCTCCCATGTTATGACATCAGGCCCAACCCCTGTCTCTTCATACAGTGTGTGGTTTGTGTGAACATAGATACATGTAATGTGCAGTTAAAACATGCACAATTTGTGCTATTGCTAGTTAGCAATTAGAGTTTACATGTACTGTGGCTGCACCAATACGTATGTCTGGTATGCTTTGCTTCACCTCTTCCGAGGTTCCAAATGGTGTCAGTGGGAAGGCCTGTTCTGGCAGCTACTGTAAATGGCTGCACCAATGTGGGGGTTATATTTGGCTGGATTGTAGCCACATAGCTCCACCATACCAGGGGTAGGAAAGGTGGAGCGGAAGCTCTTAGATGTGAGTGTTCTCCCATCCTTGAAGTGGAAGAGGGGTGAGGAGTGAGTGGAACAGTGACAACATTCTCTGTAGGCCTCCATTGCTGGAACTGGACACATGTGCCTGCCTTTGGTACGCTGAACACACCTTCCCATCTGGTTGGTTTTGGACCACTTGATGAAGAAGTGCATGCCCTCAGGACCAGCAGACATCTTCCCTGGTAGGTTGGAACCTAGTGTCAAAACTCTGATTGAGTAAATTCACTGAGCCTGAGGTGGATGACTCCAGATGGTCAGTCTCAACATTGGGTTCCTGGACCCTGCTGTTCTTCACCAGTACAAAAAAATAGATACAGGATTGTCATCTCCATAGAAACAGTCCCAACAGACTTTTAAAACAGAGCTCTCTTATTGAACCCTAGAACAACAAAGTACCAGGACATTATGCAACAGACTAAAATGCCTCTACCACTAGGCCAAAGGCTTTGCATCAGGCCACTAACCCCCCTCCCATCATGTACTTGATTGTGAAGTTTATGGCATCAGGACTAATGCTCCCATGCATGCCATCACCATCGCTGCACACAATGTGTGGTTTGTATATAGGTGCTACACATATAAAGTGTGTGCTTTTAAGACAGTTTGTTCTCTTAGAACTGGAAGTTACCAGGCAGCCTAACATCAGAATAGCTAACCACAGCATACAATGGACCTACCACATAATGAAATTATCTTCAAGGGCCATACAATTGTAATTCAGTACATGCATGTACTTGTGCAAGGGTCCAGGTGTTTGTAGGTTTTAGTCAATTTCAATTCCATCTGAATAGTTATCCTCATCTCTTCACTCTCCTTATCGTTGCCTACGTGTTCATCACCACCTGTACCACCCTGGACCTACAATGTACCTAACTGTACATAGGCCTATACTAGTACCCCTGTGTGAGGGTCCGGGAACCCGACCCTCTGGACAGAGGTGACGTGATCTCTGAACTGGGGCCGCCGCGGGAGCCGTTACGGACACATTGTGGTGCAATAGATAGAGGGCGGGCGGGGAATGTTCTGGAATGTTCTGGAATGTTCCACTGTGCTATATATATTGTGAGGGGGTACGGTCATTGAGAGACTCTTTTTGTGGTTGTTCTCGAACAATGGTGCGGGGAGATTTGGTGCCAGGAGAAAGGCTACTGGAGGGCAGATGTGCAGTGGTGCGTTGTGCACATGGGGATACAGTGGTGTATCCTATGGCACAGATTTGCCTGGAGGTAGATGGGCACAAGATCAATACTGCTGCGGCTGTATCTAACACTTTACCTATGGCAGTTCTCTTAGGTACAGATGTACCTGAGCTCTTGACACTCCTTAATTGCAGGACTCTGAGGGGCAAGGTGGAGACCTCGGAAGCGTTTGCGACGACGCGAGCAGCAAGCAGGAGGAGAGTTGAGGAGGAGAGAGAACAGGCCAGGAGGGAAAAATCATCGGGGGTTCAGCCGAAGCCAGTGCTTGCTGAACAACCAAAGGAATCGTGGGACCTAGGTGCTGAGCTGGATGAGGCTATTTTCCAAGGAGGAAGACAGCGGCCCACTCAGACCAGGAGTCAGAAGAGGCAGAAAAGGCAGGAACACAGTCGGAGGGTGTGTCCTCAGCTACCTGCAGATACCGGGGTTGAATTTGTCAGCCAGCGAGTTACAGAAACTCCAGGAGACTGATCCAACTCTATCAGCGCTCCGAAAGGTTAGTGGTCGAGAGGTTGATAGTGGTGGTGGTGGATCAGATGTTAGTGTGGTGGTAAAGAATGGCTTGATGTACAGGTGAAGGCACGGACAGGGGAGTTGTCAGGGAGGGAGCAGTTGGTGTTACCAAAATCAGTGTCGTAGGGTCGTCATTGAGCTGGCTCACAGCATTCCCCTAGCTGGACACATGGGAAGGAACAAAACTATTGGACGAATATTGCAGAGGTTCTACTGGCCCACAGTGTATAAAGATGTGGCAGAGTTCTGCAAGCGGTTGTGAGACTTGTCAAAAGTCGTCTAAGTGGAAACCAAAAAGGGCTCCTTTGGTTCCTCTTCCGATCCTGGACGAAACCATTCAGAAGAATTGCCATGGATATCGTAGGTCCACTTCCAAGGAGTCATTCTGGGAACCGATATGTACTTGTCATATGTGACTATGCTACTAGATTTCCAGAAGCCGTTCCTATGAGATCAATTGATGCAGAAAATGTGGCTGAGGAGCTGTTGAAGCTGTTTGCACGTGTTGGGATTCCTGTAGAGATCCTAACGGACCAGGGGGCAAACTTCACCTCGCAGCTTCTGTCAGAGCTGTACAGCATGCTGCACATCATGGGATTCGTACGACACCCTACCATCCCCCAAACAGATGGGTTGGTAGAACGTTTTAACCAGACGTAAAAGCAATGCTTCGCAAGACTGCAGTTCAGGAGGGAAAGGACTGGGATCTCCTCATTCCATATGTTCTATTTGCGTATCGGGAAGTACCACAGAGCTCAACGGGTTTCTCACCATTTGAACTCCTGTATGGAAGAGAGGTTAGAGGACCTCTGGATGTTGTGAAAGAGACATGGGAAGCATCAGAGAGGAGCAACCAGAGTGTCGTGTCCTATGTGGTGAACATCAGGGAAAAGTTGGAGAAGATGATGGCATTGGTACGGGGAGAACGTGGAAAAAAGCTCAAAAGGTACAGAAGGCCTGGTACGACCTCAACACTCGACAGAGGGTCTTCAAGGAGGGAGACAGTGTCCTGGTTCTACTACCAACTTCGAACAACCCATTACTGGCACAATGGCAAGGGCCATATAAAGTGGTTATAAAGCAGTGGGTAAGGTGAATTACTGTGTGGATATGCATGATCGTCGTAAGCGTCACAGGGGTGTTCCACGTAAACATGTTTGCGAGAGTTCTACCCAGATAACCATCAGCAAGTGGTAGGATGGGCGGAAGATATGGAGACAGACCTGCAGGAGGAAATACCAGTGTGGAAGGATGGTGAAGCTGTCACCTTGGATAGTTGTCACATGGGAGAACAGCTGACCCCTGAGCAGAAAACAGAGCTATGCACTCTACTGAAGGAGGTATCAGGTGTCATGAGTAATATACCAGGAGTGACCAGGATGGCTGAGCATTGTATTGAAACCGGAAATGCTCGCCCTGTCAAGTTACCACCCTACAGGATCCCTCAGGCGTACAAGAAACAATACAGTTTGGAGGTGAAAGAGATGCTGGAAGCAGGAATAATTGAACCCTCTACCAGGTGACTGGTGTGCTCCAATTGTTCCAGTGAAGAAGAAGGATGGCACTTTGCGGTTATGTGTGGACTACAGGAGGCTGAATGCAGTTTCAGAGTCAGATGCTTACCCAATGCCTCGGGTGGATGATCTCATCGACAGGCTGGGAGGAGTAAGCTACATCACAACGATGGATCTGACACGTGGTATTGGCAAGTTCCTGTGAGTCCAGATGACAAGCATAAGACTGCCTTTGCAGCACCCAGTGGTTGTTCCAGTTCACCCGAATGCCATTTGGATTGAAGGGAGCACCAGCCACGTTTCAGAGGTTGGTGACCGAGTGCTGCAAGGTTTGGAGGAATTCAGTGGTGCTTACATAGATGACATCATCGTGTTCAGCAAAGTGTGGACAGATCATGTCAGACACTTACAGGCAGTTCTTGGAAGACTCCAACTCGCGAGACTGACCGTGAAGACTTCCAAGTGTCACTTCGGAGTAACTGCGTGTTCATACCTAGGCTTTGTGGTGGGTGGCGGTTTGGTGTGAAACCAGAGCCATCTAAGGTGCAGGCGGTGTTGAACTTCCCTACTCCAACTGACAAGACTGGGTGTGAGAGCATTTTTGGGACTTACCGGCTATTACAGAAGATTCATCCCAGACTTTGCATCTCTGGCTGCACCATTGACAGACTTAACACGAAAGTGTGCACCTACGAGGGTTAGCTGGAGCAATGAATGTGAGCAAGCATTCAAGAGCCTCAAGGGTTGCTTGTGCTCTGATCCAGTAACTCCGGAGTCCAAATTTTGAGAAGCAGTTTATCTTGCAGACCGATGCTTCCAATCGAGGGATAGGAGCTGTGCTGAGCCAGTGTGACGAGGAGGGTCAGGAGCATCCAGTGGCCTATTACAGTAGAAAGCTTCTTCCACGAGAGGAGAGGTACTCCACTGTAGAGAAAGAGTGCTTGGCTATCAAGGAGGCAATTCATCATTTCAGAACGTATCTGTTAGGCAGGCAATTCAAGGGTGGAGACGGATCATCAGCTCTTGTATGGATGGACCGTCTGAAGGACACTAATGCCCGGCTAACTCGATGGAGCCTGCTGTTACAGTCATATGATTCCTGGTGGAGCATCGCAAAGGCTTAAAGAATGGGAACGCAGATGGACTCTCAAGGGGACCCTGGCATCAAGAAGCAGCAAATGACTTGCTGCTGAAGAAGGGGGGAGGAATTGAGGGTCCGGGAACCCGACCCTCTGGACAGAGGTGACGTGATCTCTGAACTGGGGCCGCCGCGGGAGCCGTACGGACACATTGCGGTGCAATAGATAGAGGGCGGGCGGGGAATGTTCTGGAATGTTCCACTGTTGCTATATATATTGTGAGGGGGTACGGTCATTGAGAGACTCTTTTGTGATTAAAAGTTGTTGTTAGGAAGCTGACGTAGCTAGACGCTGGTGGTGATCGCGGCACTAAGGACTATAAGGAGACGCAAGCGCGTAGTAATCCTGGTGGTCCGTGACACCCTGGACCTATGTAGGCCTATCCTGGACCTACGTACATGTACCTACATAGGCCTACCCTGGACCTACATGTACCTACATAGGCCTACCCTACTGTTCTCAGCTGCTACATGTACTTGTACCCCAGGCA